>PVJL010008516.1:0-66040 GCA_004026885.1 Lyroderma lyra
GGGCTCCGCACTCCCATTGGCCAGCGCTGGACGAAACTGCCACATTATTTTGTTACTTTTCAGTCCCTATTTGGAACTGCTCTCGCGGCAGTTCAGACCTCGTGCTCGTCCCCCGCGCCTGTCTGTGTGTGGTATCCGCAGGTCCGGGGCACTTTTTTGATTGTGTCTGTGTGTGTGTCTGTGTGTGTGTTGGGTGTGTGTTGGGGGGGAGGGGTTGTCGGGGCGCTGAGCGGAGAACCGGGCCGAGTGGAAAGAAGGAACCCGCAGAGCTCCCGGGTCTCGGGCTGCGTTTCCCCTCCGGCGCTCTCCTGCCTGCGCGCACCGTGGCGGCGCCGAGCGCTCCTAGCTGGGGACGCGGCGCTCGAGCTGAGAGCAGCGAGGACCCCTTTGCGGAAGCTTCCTGTGCCCGCTGGAGTTAGGATGCCAGGGAGGCTGATTTACACCTACTGAGCCGGAGTTTACTCCTCGGCCCTGGGAAGGGCTGGCGGCGGCGGCGGCGGCAGCAGCAATAGCAGACGGAACAGCAGGCTCTCCTCTCCGAGGGGGGGCGTCGAAGCGCCCAAGCCGGGATCCCGCCCTCACCCTCCGGCGCTCCTGCGGCCCCAAGCCGCCACCTCGGAGTCAGCCTCCTTCCTCTTCTCGCCATCAGCCGCCTCTGGGTTCGGACCCGCGCTCCACGGATGCTAGGGCTGCCGCGGCGCGCCCCCCTCCCACCTGAGTGATCGGAGGGGGTCCGCGCTCGCCCCAAGAGGAGCCCCGGACTCGGGATCCCGCGCCAGACCCGCCAGGGAGACGACAATGTCCACGCAGCCCCCAGCTCTGACGCGCTCCACGCAGCCGAGGGAAGGCTGCTGGCCGCAGCCCGCCGAGCCCTAAGCGCACAAAGCCCGCGCCTGCCGCTCGGCCTCCGCGCCCGCCGACGACTTTGCCGCCCGCTCCGCGGCTCTTTGTCTCCGCTTGGGGCGGGCGCCCGACTCTGGGATTTCGCTGCGAGAGCGGGCTGGGGGGGCCAGGGGCGAGCTCTCGGTTTGCAGGCCGCCCCCCTCTCGGGCTTGGCTCCCCCCTTCCCCGCACCTCCCGGGCCGCGGCTCCCGGCGCTTCCACGCTCTCGGAATCACGACCCCTCCCTGCCATGTATCCTCAAGGCAGACATCCGGTGAGTAATTGCAACTCGGTTTATTTAAGCATCTATCATGGCAGGGTAAACGAGGCAGTTTATCTGGCACCTCCATTTTGCTTGTTGCTACCTTTATAGAGTGTGCATGTTTGTGTGTGTGTGTGCGTGTGTGCGCGCGCGCGCGCGCGCTCACACAAAGGGTATGGGGATGGGAGTGCGCCGTTGAAAGAAGAGGTTCATTCCCTCCTAGTGGTATTGGGGAGCTGTGTTCCTGGGGAGCTATTTCTTTTCATGCTGTCCCCCGCCCCCTTGCTTAAGTCTCCCAACTCAGACGCGTGTCCCTCTCGTCCCCATCTTACTTGGGAATGGGGGCTCCTTCATGAAAGGGATGGGAGCCCCGGGGCCAATAGGGAGGGATTGGGACGCACACCCGCCCCCCTACCCCCATCCCCTCTGGGAACTGAGAAACTTGCTGGGAAGGTTCTCGACTGCGAGGGTGGCCTCTCCGCTGGGGCGGGGGCGGGGGCGGGAGGAGGCCGGGGGCAGCCGCCGAGGGGCGCGCGCCGCTAGGAGCCCCGTCTGACGCCCCCGCCCCCTCCCTGTTTTGCCCTTGCTGGCTCCAGGCTCCCCATCAACCCGGGCAGCCCGGATTTAAATTCACGGTGGCTGAGTCTTGTGACAGGATCAAAGACGAATTCCAGTTTCTGCAAGCTCAATATCACAGGTAAGGCTGTTGGGGGCAGCCCCCGCCTCGGCTCCTGCCACCCCCGGCGGAGACAGAGGGGGCTCCCGACCCCAGGGCGGCGGGGTAGCCAGGCCTCCGCCTTTTGTTTCCCCTTTCCGAGCGCGGCGCCTTAACCCTTCGGTGCCCACAGCCTCCCGGCTCCCCGCTCCGCCCGCGGGGCCCTTGGGGTGTGAGGGTCCGGGTTGTGGGCCGGGTCTTTCCGGGTTCTGGGGTTCGCAAGCCATAGTCAGGGTGCCCCCACCCCACCCCCCGCTCCTGGCCGCAATCAGGGTTTTCGCTCGGCCGCGGGAAGTTTTTAGTTTTTTTTACTCCTCTTCTGCCACGAAGATGTGGGATAATGGGGTACCCCGACGGGTGTCGGGGAAGTGGAAAAGTGGCTCTCATCGGTCCTCGGGGTCGGGGCCTCTGGGAGGCTGTGCAGGCCCCAAGCCTGAGCCGACTCCTCCTGCCCTCCTAGCCTCAAAGTGGAGTACGACAAGCTGGCGAACGAGAAGACGGAGATGCAGCGCCATTATGTGATGGTGAGAGGCGGCGACCCCGGCGGGGCGCGGCGCGGGGCCTAGCAGACTGGAGCCGTGTCCCCCCCAGGGCCGGCCACAGGGCAGCCTCGGGAGCGGGTGGACTCTGAGTGTGCCCTCTGAGCTTCCCAGCCTCCTTCAGCCGGCCATTTGGAGGAGGAGGAGGAGGAGGATGGGTGAGAGGAGGGGCAGAAAGAGAAACCCAAATCCCCGGCGGGGCACTTCTACCTTTGTGCCCCTTTAGTTTGTGTTTTGAAGGTTTCCCAGAGGGCTCTTTGCCCTATCTTGAATAGTAGGACAGGGCTGGATTAGCCCACATCAGGGTTGGATAAAAATCTTCCCTTGGAGCGCTCCTGGGAGTGTTTGGAAACTTTGCAGCCCTGGGATCTGGCCAGAGTGGGCTGTAAGCCCTCCCCCATACCCTTTTCCTTCCCCGAGCATTTCTGAGAGTTGAAGAGTCTTAAAAGCTTCTGCTGCCCTTTCAGGGATTCCCAACTGAGAATCATGTCAGCCCTGGGACAGTAGGTGGCCCGTCTCCCCCTTTCCTCGTGTCTGTTGCGGGGAATTTACCTCTTCCATCTGTGCCAGGGCACGGACAGCGTTTAAGTAGCTCCCTGCACTGCTTTCCACATAAGAGGCCTTCGACATATTGCTAAATAACTCTCAGAGGACAAGAGGGTCCCAGTGTACACAGGATTCCCTGTTGAACCCAAACCTTGTATAAACAGGATATATAGCCCATGCGGTGCTTGTGGGAAGGAGGGCCCAGCTCTTCTGACTGCTGTATGTATAGTGTTTTGTGGAGAACAGCACTCAACTCTTTTTTTTTGTCAGCTCTTTAAACTCCCTGTCACTGGCTTTGGGGTTTGATTTACACTTCGTTAGCAGATGTAGCATAAAAGTATGATTTGGCCAAAAGCTGATTTAGGAAAATTGAGAGATTTCTGTGTTGTTGATTAATGGCCGTTCTTTTCACTTTTAGTACTATGAGATGTCCTATGGCTTGAACATTGAAATGCACAAGCAGGTAAGTGCTTTTCTCTTTAAAAAATCCATCTTATTTTTAAAAACGTGTATTGTAATACATGGTTTCTTATGGCCGCTCCTGTTTGAAAATGAGCCTAGTTCTGTTGATCCTCCTTCTTGAAGAGTGAATGGATCCAGCCCTTGAAATGCAGGGTGTGAGGCTTTGGTTCAAGCTTCTGAAATTTGTCCTGGTCTCGGATCTTGGTGGAGGATTAAGGAGCGAAGGGAAAATTGTACCTTCAGGATCTGCTTTAGAGGTTCTTGAAACCCAGAGGTGACTGTATGCTTTGATCTGTTTTAATGTAGAATTCTCAGGCAATGCAGGAGGGGTGTGTGTGTGTGTGTGTGTGTGTGTGTACACATGCAAAAATGTGATGTTCTGCCTTGATAAGATTAAACTTCCAGAGTCTTAAAAGGCTGGCTGAGCTGTCAAAACTTAAGGAACAAGCTCCTAACTGCTTAAAAATGTAAAGCCGGAATGAAATAGACTCCTAATGCCTTGTATTTATGCGGGAGCTTTCTCACCTCTTCTTTAATTTGAAGGTAGCCATGTTCCCATTTTACAGAGCAGGACAGTGAACAGGAGAGATGAAGTAACTTGCCCCGGGGGCAGCCTGGCCCGACTTTTGAGATGGCTGGGAGTGGAGCTTACCTTTGAAATCCTGAAGTCAAACCAGTTTAGCTAGTGTGGTGTGGTGTTTGATGGATATGTAAACTACCTGGTATTGTCACTCTTCTAATAACAGTATACCTCAACCTGAGCAAATACAAACACCCTTTATCTGGGTGCATATCAGTAAGTAGTCCCCAGTGCTAGGCTGGGCTGTGGGAGAGGCCTGTTTGTGTATTTGTGTTCTGAGGAGAGGCTGCCTATAATTTGGCTTGGCTGGATTAGAGTTGGCACGTAGAAATGGCGCAGGCCTGTTGTTCTTTTTAACAATTGGTGTTCTTGAAATCTCAGAAGGCTGTTGACTCATGCTAGCCTCTGGTGACCGTGACTTGAATGGATTTTCTGCTATAAATTAACAGTCGTTTACAAGGTTTCAATTTTGCTTTTTCAAGGGGCAGGATCCAGGGCAGGTGAGAAGGACAGGTAACCTCTGGAATGCTTGTAGATTCCTGCCCGCTCCAGTGGCTTGTGTAGAGCCTGTGAATTTGTGTTTCCCTTCCTAGAGGGGTCGCTCCATCCTGGGTGCAGGGCAGCCAGAAAGGGGCCTGAGCAATGTGGGAAACCAGCTTGTTGCTCTCTGCGGGATTAGCTCTGTAGGAAGGCACGTGAAGGCTACCAGGTTTTTGACCCACAGAAATCCTAAACAGACACTGCTTTTGTTATGTGAAGGTATTTCTCTTTGAGAGAATGGTTCTGCCCAACTTTTAGGTGGAACTGACCCGGTGTGACTGGTGAAATAAGAGTACATGAAGTGGAGCTGGGGTCCCAGGTGTTCAGGAACCTTGAAATATTATGCAAGGTGCCATCTCTTCTCTTTCTCCAGACCCCCACCCCCTTTTTTATTTTTTCCACACTTAGTATCTTGGGTGTGTTTAAAGAGGGTAATTGCACCCAGGTTTAAAATTTATAGCAGCAGTTATTCTAAGAGCTTCATAATTAAGGTGTAATGTGTCGTTGCATGTTGAGGTCTGAATAGGTGGTGTTCTTCCCTGTGTCTGTGAGTGGATGGTTTTTTGGCACGAGAATCTACCTTGGCTGGCAGAGCAAAGCTATTCCCAGAGTCCTGAGGACATTGAACTCATGAAGAGTTAACCACCTTAATGCCTTTGGTGGTGGGGTTTGCATGAAGAGCAGCTGTGTGCATCTGGGGCTTCTGGCCATTCCCCAAACAGTTCTTAGGGTGAGAATGCCTGAGGTTTGGCTACATCTTCTCACACAGTCCTCTCAGCTGCCAGAGGCAGATAGATGATTCTCTGTCCCCTTGTTACAGATGAGGAAAAGGAGGCTGCAGGGGCACCAAGAGGGCAGAGCTGGGACTCAAATCTGGGCCTCTGGATTCCCAACCCAGGTGCTTCACCCTCCTTGCCTCCCCTTTGCCTTTCAGCCACGGCTCCCATTTGCTCTCCCCAGCGTGCTCCCATTTGCTCTCCCCAGCGTGCTGTGCCTTTGCAGTGTTTATGACTGTGTCTGAGTTGGGTGAAATTGCCCTGTGGCTGTGTAGGAACAAAGAGGCAAGGAGGTGAAGAAACCTGGGCCTAGACGTGCAACCTTGACCTAATGGGGCTAGCCACTCCCTCGCTTGCGTGCTGTGAGCATTTTGCAGAAGAAAACCCTGGCCACTAATTGTAGTGTGGGTCTTGGGTGCATTTGGCGGATGGTGGTTAGGCCTGAGCAAACAAGTTTATCAGCTGACCTGTTTAGCGGTTGACTGGTGTTTTATCTGCACACACAATCAAGTGACTGGAGTGCTTGAATTATTCATGCAGTGTCCTGCCCTCTAGACTTGACTGTTCGTGTGATTACATCTGCCTGGAACAAACAGGCTGGATTCTTCATCTTTAAGCTCAGGGGTGGAGGTGGGGACTGTCTGTACTTTTTTATATAATAGATGATCTCTACAGCTAGCACCTTGGGAAGTGTGGCAGTCCTCAGCCTGCTCTCACATACACCACACCCTCATACCACCACCACTATGGGGAATGCCTGTTAGTTGGGAACCACAAGTTGGGCCCAAGTATTGACAGAGGGCAGCTAATGAGGTGCATCCAGCCCATTTTTATTTTACTGAGAGGTTAAACTCACTGTGGCTGGCTCCCCTCCTGGCTCTTTCTGTCTCCCTTTCTTTTTCCAAGCTGTCAAACCCCAGAAAAGTTACAAATGGTCTTATCCTACTCTTCCTCTGCCTCCCTCCTTAATTATGGTAAAGCAAGATTACAGAATCACAGCCTGGGCCTAGACCTCAAGAGGTCACCCACCCCCGCCAAGTTCTTGCTTCCAGGCAGAATGTCAAGGGTGATTTCAGTGAGGCCAGAGTGGCAGTGATAGCCGACCAGCTCATTGGTTCCCACCTTGTTCTTGCAGAGGACTCGCAGTGTTAGCCACAAATCACAAAGCCGTTTAGAAACAAGCGTGCCAGACCAGCTGTCGTGCCTTGGGTTTGAAGCTTTGGGTCAGGCCACTTTTTCAAACCTTCCACCGATGAGCAGTGAGGGTTTCAAAGAGGACTTGAGGCATTTTGATTTGGGGGCAGCCTCATGCCAACACTGTACGGTCACCTCATTTTGGAAATTGAGCAATACTTCCTCTAAGTTGCCTTTGCCATTCTGGAACTGGGAGAGCCCTGTGGTTTGTCATCCAAACTTTCAAGTTACGGATGAGGAAACAGAGACCCAGAGGGGGCGTTGCTGATGCATCTGGAGTCATCTAGTTTCTTGTTAGTGGTAGAGCTGCTACTGAGCCTTTCCTCCCAACCCCAGGTCTCTTCAGCAAGACACAAGAAACGAAGAGTGTTTGTGTACTGCTAGCACTCTGTGTCTTTAATTACTAGTGCTTCTGTCTGTGCTGTTATCTCAAGAGGCTAAGGCTACAAACCTGGCTACACCAAAGTCCAAAGTACCCCACTTTGGGTTGTATAACCGTATCAGCTAAGCCCTCTTTGCCCAGGGGCCTCTTCCGAATTGCCAGCTGTTTGCACAGTTAATGATTTGAGGTGTGTAATAATACACAGAATGCATAACTAGCAATCCCAAAGGTAAGGTTCACGGATGAGGTCAAGTGGTAAAACCTGTGAACTTTTTGCTCACCGGTACACAAAGTTATGAGGGTAGCTGTGAACCCAGGGCTGAGGGAGAAATGGGAAGTCTCAGTTTGTCACCTCCTCTCTCTGGGTCCTCTCACCTAAGTAATAAAGAGGTTTGGGCTGAAGGATCTCCAGGTCCAACAGCTTGAAGTGCTGTGACCCTCGTGAACGTGTGGGTGGTTAGAGAGAGCCAGCAGGTGGCGAGGTTACAAAGACCCTGCCTAGGATTTGAGTCTGGCTTGGTAGGGAGTTGAAGGGAACACGAGTCCCTTATACTGGGGCTGTGACTGTTTGTGTGGCATCTAGGTTGAGCTAAGTAGAAATCTGAGTATCATTTTTTGGCCAGAGTGCTGGCATCTAAGAACCTCTCTGTACCCTGGTTTGCATCTGACTTCCTGCCTTGCTCCTCTTCCCTGGAACAGTCTCCTGGAGTCACACTGCTGCTCTCACCATACTGTCACTCACCTTTGGGCTCTGCTGAGTTCAAAGCTCCCTTTTCCCTGTCCTGTGCACCTAGGAGGAGGCCCTTCACCCTCCGAGACTGCCTTCCACCTTACCTCCCCGGCCCCCATTTTTTGTTGCCGATGGCATTGTACAAAGTTGGGGTGCTTCTCTAGGTCTTTTTCTTATCACATGTCTGATCACGGAAATGACCTGGGACATGGGCAGAATGCTCCTTTGTCCTCACTTGGCCCATCCAGAAAACTGCCTGGATGGGAAGCTGGCTCTGAATTTCTCACTCCTTCCAGGGACTCTGGGCCAGCAGGCTCCTGAGGGCATGGAGCACTTCTCTCCCTCTCTGCATTCCCTCCTCTTCGCCTCCTGTAGGAAGAGTCTAGTCTCTGACAGAGGCCCTTCATTTCCATTTTGTTGTAGGAGTGAGTCAGTCAGGGAATGAATTCCTTTTTTCTTCCTGCACAGGAAAAGTTTTTCTGTCGCATTGGCTCTACGAAATCCCAGGGCACCAGTAAGTAGTAAAAAGGTGATGAAGACCAAACCTCGGCCTGTGTGCTCCTACCATCTGGTGTGGGCGATATCCTCCTTCATGTGTCCTCGTCTCGTGTTTGTCATTAGGGAGGAAGGCCCTCTGTTTGGGTCTCTTCTGTGTACTTAACACACTGAAGGTGCCTGGTGAACATGTTGGTTTTTCTGGACTCTGAGGGTGGACTTCTGACTCCCTGCTCTCTGTGAGTAGGAAGTAGGGTTTTCATTGTGGGCTGGCCTCTGGCTCTGCAGGCTTCCTCCTACAGCTCAGCATCCAGTTTCTTCATCAGTCAAATGAGGGGGTTGGCTTCATTCCCAAAACGGTGATTAGGGGCCTGGGATGTGCTGGGTGTGGGCTGGGGCTGGTGAATGAGACACCCTTCCCTCCACTGGGGAGTTGGGCATCTAAATAAGTCATTGCAATGCAGTGAGGTAAGTGCTAATATGGCCGAGTGACACGGGAGGAGCACCCAGGACAGAACAGAACGGCTTATTCTTCCTGGGAAAGGGGAGTCGGGTAGAAGGCTGCACCCAAAGGCTGTTACTTGAGCCAGGTCTAAGAGTGGGGGAGGGCAGGGGCTGGTTAGGCAGACGCTGACATCGGCTCCTCCGGGGTGCCAGTAGCTCCGGGAAAGGCAGTGAGTGCGCTCCGGAAGCCACAAGTCCACAAGTCTTCGGAATGGTGCTGAGGGGGTGCTCCACTTGGGGAGTGAGGCGAGGTGGTGACATTTTACAGCAAAGTGATCTCCAGGGCCTCTCTGCTCTCACACTCCTGACTGTGGCTCTCCAGGGCTGGCCCGAGTCCATCTGCCTGAGTGGGGGTGGGGGAACACTCCTGTGTCTGCTGACTCCCCTGCCTGCGTCCCCACGGTAATAAGCTGGTTTGAACTTTATTTCCTAATGTGGCATTGTCTCCTTTCTCATATTGGTAATTCTGTAATGACTGGTTGTGACCCGCCCCTCCCCCATATTTAATTCTCATCAGCCCAGCTCTCCACTTTGCTATTAATGATAGCAGCCAGCAAAATAGCTTTCAACATGCCATTGACAGTCTGGTTTAAGAGCGCACTTGAAGTAGTGCTAGACAGCTGAAAGCACCCATAATTGTGTACCAGAGTGAGAACTGCGTGCTCAAGGGCCTTGTTTTTATATGCTTAAAGAGACAATATCTTGTTTTCAACAAATGCTCTCTAAGACTCATAGCCAAGATGCTTTCTTTCCTTCTCTCTTTGCTTTTCTCCCTGGGCTGGTGTGTGTGTGTGTGTGTGTGTTTAGGTTTTTTTTTTCCTTTCTCTTGCCTTTAAAAGTAAATGTTCCCTCTCGAGTTGAGGCTAAGGAGAAACTTCAGGATGGGGATAGTTTCCTACCTTCACAGAAGTAAGGATGATTCTTTGGGGGGTTTGATGCTTTGAGGCATGATCCTTGCAGACAGCAAACCCCAGGGGCCAGCGCCACTGCCACCTGCATGTACGCGCCCCCACCCCCACCCCATTGGGACCTGGCATTTCTCAGGAGGTAGTGAAGGGGGAGTCAGATTCTCACCAACACTGATTTGAGTTCTTTTGTTTGCTGAGAAGTTGCTTAGTCAGCATGAGGGTGGAGCAAGCGGGCTCCCCTAGCCAGCAGTGAATGTTTAGGCAGAGGCCGTCTTTGTGGAGTTTGTCGGGGAGGGGTCCTCCTTGTGGAGAGGCAGATCAGGGTCCTCTAAGCTCCTTTCAAATCAGATTCCAGGAGGCTGATCTTGTGCAGAGGCCCCTCTGGAAAGGAGAGGGTGGATGGCTGGGCAGGGATTTATATTCTCAAGTGGAGGCTTAGGGGGTTACTCACGGTCCTCTTTACTCAGCCCTGAAGATTTTGCCTGATAACAAATAACCTCTCTCCCCTTACCCCCAGCCAACTTCATTACTTAGAAGATGCAGCAGCCTTTTGGGAAGAGGCTTTCTTCACCCACTGTCATGGGAGCTTCCCTTTACCAATTGTGTTCTTTGAAAGGTGAAAAAGGAGCCAAGTTCCCAGCATTGGGAAAGATCAGGAGTGAGGTGGAGGCCAGGCCAGCCCTGTTGGATCTTGAGTGTGGCTATGACCATTGCCTTGTTCTCTCAGAGGCTGGCCGTTCTTGGCAAAAGCTAGGAGCATGAAGGGGCTTGGCTTGTATGTCAGAGGTGGCCCCTTACTTACCTACCATGCGAGTGACACAGACGGGGGTCAGGTCCTGGGGCAGCTGCCACCACTATGACCAGTTAATCCCAGGAGAAGGACTTTGTTGAGGATAAAGAGTTTCAAACTTGATCTCTAAATATTAGTAGAATATAATAATACAGCCCTAAGTATATCTGTAGTACACAATTGTTTACCAGGTAGATTAGACATTCTCACTTTAGGAACCTAAAATGATAGGCATTTCAGTCCAGGATAAGCAAACACCAGGATGAAAGCATTCGGAGCATGGCGTGCGTGTCCTGGGGTGTGAAGGTGACCTGCATCCTTCCAGAGCACTGAAGGGCTGTGTCCTTCCATGGGGGTGCTGAGGAGTGTGAATTGACAAGGCAGTGAGTTTCCGGAGGGACAGGACTTTTTTTTTTTTTTTTTTTTAATTCACTGAAACCCCTGAGCCCTGCATGGTGCTTGGCCCGTAATGGATCACAGTGTGCCTTTTGTAGAGGACTCAAGTAGGGTTAAGTTTCAGTTTGGGGTCTCCCTGACCCTGTATAGCATCATGGACTTTTCCTGGGAAGGAGAGAAGGCTTTCTCGGTTTTCTAACAGAGAGAGGGGTCTGTCAGCTGTAAAAGTTGTGATTGTAGAAAGAAATGTGTCATAAACCTTTATTTTAAAGTGTCTTTAATGTAGGTTAAGCATTTTTTTTTCCCATCTCACATTATGGACAAGTTTAAGTATGATGGAAGAAAGGAGGGTTGAAGAAAGAGATAGGTGGGAGGGGAGATGATAAGAGATACAGAGGAATAAGGAATGGGGAAAGATGGGTGCAAAATGCCAAATTTGGATTACAAGGAGCTGGGTATGAGTAACAGGAATCCAGGGTCAGTGGCTCGGAGGTAGATTAGTAAACCCATGCTTGTCATGCCTTGGCTATCTATTTAGGCATGGTGTTCAAGATGTTTAGGCCTTATCTCATTGCCCTTTTAAATCCTTGTTAACCATTGTTCACAGCTCTTCAGCTGGTTTTTGTTTTTTTTTTAATTGAATGAAAACTCTGCTAGCCCAATGGGAGAAGTTCCTTTATAGTTTGCACCAGAAGGCTACCTCTTCCCTCAGATGCAGCAAGACTTCTTCCTGCCAGCCCTGCAGCACTAGGAATACCAAGAGCAACTTGGGGCTAGGGGAGGAGACTCTTCCTTCCTAACTGGCCCTGAAGGTTCTGGGTTGAGACTGCCACACCACCCAGCCAGGATGCTGTTGAAGAGTTGAAGGAAGAGGCTTTCCACATAACTTCCCCAAATGCTTCCCTGAGTAGAACTCTCAACAGTATTGTCCTGACCCTGAGTCTAAACCTGATCATCATGTCGGGGGCATGCGTTGTGAACCAGGAGTGATTTCTGCTGTGAAAGAGCAAGGCAATTCAGGGTAGACTAGTGGGCAAGGCCTGGGGATCAGTCCTCTATCTGGTGTGCGGGTGGGGTGCAAGAACTGTCAGACTTCCTGTCCAAGAAGACAGGGCAGACTCAGTGGGCCCCGGAGAAACTGCCAATGATACCCCTAGACTAGAGTGAGGGTCTAAATGGCCTGGTGGGCAAAATGAGGTTGCAATTGAATTGGACTCGTGTAGGCGGTGAGCCAGCCAGGACTGATGGGTGTTGTAGCTCTTAACCCATTTCTCGTTTGCCCTGAGTGCTCTGAGTCTGGTGGTACTTGCAACTGCAGCATTTACCCTGAGATAACTCGGAGATTACAGTCCTAACCTTACCCCTAAAGTTTGTCATGAGATACCTCACTTTATTATTTTTATGAATGTGGCCCAACACAAATTCATAAACTTTCTTAAAACATTACAAATCTTATGTACAGATCTTTATTTTAGCTCATCAGCTATCGTTAGTGTTAGTGTATTGTAGGTGTGGCCCAAGACAGTTCTTCCAGTGTGGCCCAGGGAAGCCAGAAGGTTGGACACTGCTGCTCTACCTGGCATATCTATAGTCTTTGGAAACAAATGACATCATTCTATTTATAGCATTCTGTTTTCAGTCATGGTATTTCCACCTATAACATACAGCCATTCTCGGTTGCCAAAAATGTCAAATCCTAGAAAACGTAGGATTCCTATACATGAGAAAAGTTATTAAATGCTAATCATCATACACTTTTCTATCACATTAGGATTAGAGACAGGTTCTGTTTGGAAAGAACTCCAAGAACAGTTTTCATATTTTATTGTCACATTGAAAACCAGTCAGATTTGCTTCCTCCTCCAAGAGTGTGTTTATGTAAAATTAAATGAACACGGCAGCGAGCTGCACCTTTGTTTCTCTAACCGGAATTAAACCCTTCCTCTGAGAGGCGAAAGGGGCCGCCTCTCACCAGTGCAGAGGGCTGCAGTCGGTCCTGTTCCTGTCTTGCTTCGCCCAAGAGTAGACGTCCCAGGGAAAGACTGGAGGGACTGAGATTGATGGTACTGCCCTGTCTCCGACCCTCATTCCTTAGGACCTGTCTCTTCATCCCCGAGAAATGGGGATCTCCAGGAAGTTTGAAATGGGGAGGAGTGTTGGGGCCCCCAAAGAGCTGTCCTGCCCCTGCCAGGGTCTTCCCACTGTTGGCTTGGTACTCTATCACCTGGTACTTGCGTGTGGCACCAACGAGCCCAGCCTGCAAGCATTTCTTAAAGGGGTGGGGGAGGCTGTCTAGTTACTCTCCTCAGCCCTTTGGGGTTTGTCTCCATTTTTACATCTGGGTCTTAACCCCCACTTCTCAAGGGACCCCTACCTGGCTTTTCCTTTACTGTTCCCCTCACCAGACAGGCCCCTTCCTTAAACTTCCGTGATGCTGCAGGGACACAGGGCATTTCCCAGGCCTCCTGGTGGTGGATGGGGCAGGTCCCTCATACACCCATTTTTACTGGTGCCTTCGTGCCAGTAAATTCAGTTTCTCCATCAGGAGTCAATTGGTTTTTAAAGGAAGATCCTGGGGAGTTAGTTGCAGAGCATGAGGAGCTGGAAGGTGGTGTGTTCTGGTGGCTGAGAGAGCAGTTTTGCAGGCAGACAAACTTGAGTTTGAGTTGTTGGTCAGGACTGTGCTTGGGCAGACTATCTGACCTCTGTGAACTTCAGTTTGTAATGGCAATGATAATAACCCCTTACTTATTAGAGCAGTGCTATCCCATAGCACCTCCTTCAGCAATGGAAATACATCTTATTGTCCAGTATAGTAGCCACCAGCCACATGTACTATTGAGCACTCCAAATGAGGCTAGTGTGACAAAGGAACTGAGTTTAAATGGAATTTTCATTAATGTTAGCTAGCCACACATGGCCTGTGGCTTTGAATATTGACTGTGCAGTTATAGGTAGTGTTGTGAGGATTATATGAGAGGATGCACACCAGCTGCTTAGCACAGTACCTCCCTTATGTGTAGGAGACCTCAACAAGGTATTCTCACAATTAGTTCCCAAATTGACCAAGGCCTCAGAGAGCTAGGACAAGATCCCTGGTGTTGTGATGTTGTACGACTGCCCAGGGCCCTTTCTCATTTGTTACTTACTGGTTCCCCATGCCAGCCTGCAGTGTAGGCATCATGAACGCCACCTAACAGATGGGAACACTGATGTTTAAGGATATCATGTGACTTGCTTGTGGTCTCATGGTGAGCAGGGGCAGGTTCAGAACTGGAAACCAGGTCTGTTTGACTGTGGACCAGTGTTCTTTATCCATAGGCCACATCAAGTGTGGTCTTTGTGGTCTCCCCACACGCCCACCCCCAGACCCACCTGTCCTTCAGGGCTTTTTGTTCCAGTGCTGGGAAATCCCCAGACAAAGCCTTTAAGAATTCAATAAAACATGAATGTCGTCGATGAGTAGAGCAGGGTTCCTCAACCTGGGCACTATTGACATTTGGGGCCGGGTAATTCTTTGTGGGGAAGCCTGTACACCATTAGTGCTTGGCAGTATTCCTGGCCTCTACCCTTAAGATGTCAGTAGCATTGCTCCAGATGTGACACCCAGTCAATGTCTCTAGACATTGCCAGATGTCCCCTGGGGAGCAAAACCACCCCAGCTTGGGAACCCTTCATGTTGAGAGTAGAATTACAGGCCTAGAGCTAGGAGGCTGTCTTGTTTAGTGACGTAGGGCAGTTCCTTGCCTTCTCTGGGATCCTTTTCCTCATCTATACAATGAGTTGTTGAATGGGTTGGTGGTTTCGGAAGAGGTGGGTTTAAGAGGGAGTCACCATGTAAACAAGTTCCTAAACAAGTGTCTATTGTTATGATCTATGAAATGCCACCACTCCTGCCATCCTTCTCTGGGGAGAGAGGAGCCTCTGACCCTTTCAGTCTAAGGGAGAGCCGTGCTCTTCGGCTGTGAAGTCAGTAGTGGTTGAATAAAATGGGGTTGTGTTGCTCCCCACAGTCTGTCTTTCCCCCCCATGCCTCATTTTTCCTTCCCTGCCACCCGGTTTCCCAGGGAGCCTCTGTCCTTAAAAAATCATGGCCAGTGTTCATTTGTAGTACTTGGCCTCACGGGGCAACCCCCGAAATTTAAGGAGCTGCTTCTCCAAGGGTAATGTGACTTTTAGAGCCTGTTGAGGGGCAGAGGGAGATTTGCATAATGTTCCTAGGGGGATTAGGTGGGGGTTGCCTTGGCAACCCAAGCTCGATGAATCAAGAATTTTATCCTGGCGGCGAGGGAGTTGGCCAATGGAGTCTGGGTAGGTAGGGGAGGGATGGGGGTTATCTGAGGGGGATTGGGAGGGATGTGGGGGCGGCAGTACTTGGGATGAATGGGCCATGTTGGGGGAAGGTGTAATCTGAAAAGGCTTTCCCTGTTCTGTCTACACAAGCATGCTCTTTGAGGGCCATCCCCTGGAGTGGGGGTGGGAGGCAAGCAGAGTTTAATTTTAATGTGTTTGGGAACCAAGAAATTAAAGTGAACAAATATTTAAAGATTATTGGATCTTGTTAACAGGAAGCCTGGTGGATGGAAACTGAGAGACTGAGAAGTGAAAGTCTTAGCGTCTTAGAGCCAGGGAGAGAGTTGGCTGTCATCTAGGCCCAGGTCCCTCCCGTGGAGTGTGTTGACCCCGTGTCCCTGTTGGGTTGCCATTGAATGATCCTCTGGATGGGGTACTCACTTTCTCATAGCATTTAATAATTCATTTCTGAGACTATTATGCTGTACCCAAACTCCCAACAAGACATACCCGGGACTGGCATGCAGGTCTCTAGATTTTGCATTGCCGACTCTTTCCGGGGTTAGGGGCCTAGAATCTTATACTCTCTCCCCCCATTTCTGCCATTTCTCACTTCCTCACTCAGACTCATCACTCCCAATTTCCTTACCCCCTAGACTCTTGGCAGAAAATATCAGATTGCTGGTGGGGAGAGAAGGGGGAGGTGGAATTCCTTTTAGGGAAGTATGTGGATGGATCACATCACAAACTCAACACCCTGGACTCCCTGGCCTTTTTTCTGTCCTAGCTGGGCAGGGTGAGAGTGTTGTTCTCACTGCCATCACCCTGTGTGAAGGGCCTGGGGGCTGGGGCATAGAGTGTCTCTCACAGGCCAGCCAAGGCCCCATTCCCTCCCATGGGAGACAGATCCTCAGGGTCACGCCAGGCCTGGGCCTTTTCTTGTAACAAGCCCTCCTAGCATAAAGAATTCAGCAGGCTTCTCCAGAAGCATAAATATTTAATGATGTTGTAGTTATATATAATTTGATCAATATGTCAGTGCTAAAAGGGCCTTTAAGGAGGCTCACCTATCGTTGAGTGATCTGTGATGTAAACCTCCCCGGCCCCTGCAAGAGCAGGGGTCATTATCTCCCTCAGCTGCTAAGTGGATCATTTATTTGCCCCTTTCCTGGAGACACTGGTGGCTCCAATGGGGTGGGGCCTGGTGGCTTTTGCTAGAGGTCTCACCCCTCCCTGTCCTTGGACTTCCCTCCCACTGGCAATAAAACACCCACTTGCTTTATTTCACTTTGGCCTGAGGACAAACTGCCTGGCAAGGAATGTCATCTTGTATTCCAATAATTGAGGGCTTATCAATTTAGAATTGCCTTGGAAATGCAATGGGATATTTTAAGTTAAATTGCCCAGACACATTGTTCAGAATCTCTTAGTATTTGATTGCTGGGTGATTGTGGCACCCGGTTGTTGCTGGAGCCTCCTCCTTTTGTACGGCCCCCCCAGCCCTCCCCGTGCCCCTGTGATTTTAATTTGAGTTGAAGCAGACTCACTTTGAACACCCCAGGACTTGAGTCAGAGAACCAAGGAAGACCTGGTTATGATTCAGGAACCCCAGAGGGGACCGAGTCCCCACCAGCAGTGACCTGAGGCCCAGCAGGCCCTGGGTATGTCTTTCCAGAGATCACGTGGTGTGCCAGACACAGAGCTGAGTTGAAAACCACCGTTTCCACATGGCGTGGGAGTGTGACTTATGTTTCACTAGGCAGGTATTCCTTCCTCATCTCATTTTTCTCGGACACATCCACAAATGGGCCTTCAGATTTATAACATACCACCCTGATTGTCCCAGGAAGAAATCCTTGTTGCAGAAGTGAAACTGAGAGCCTAGTGGTGGTGGCCCCTTGGCTGTCTCACAGACATGGAAATGCTGTTACTTCCCACTAAATGCTACATCTTGAAGAGCCCTTGCCTGGCTATCTTCTGCTTTACAACAAGTTTTCCTTTGTGAATCAGAGAAACCTAGACAGTAGCTGCTTGATATGTACAGATAGGACATCACTACCCTGTGACAGTTGTGTGCATTCTGGTTGATGGACACATTTGAATGGTTCACACTATGAAGACTGGTCCTTGGCCCTGAGCCCCAGCCAGCCCCAGCCTAGCCCACCACCCAGCATCTGTCCACATCTCTCTAGGTGGCTTCTTTCTTCTCTGCTCATCGTTCAGACTCATGTCATGCTCCATTTTATGGAGCTTTGCAGAGGAAATGATACATGACGGAACAATTCAGGAATGTTTAGCATTCTAAACTCTTAAAAGATGGCTCCTGGGTCTTAGAAGTTCTCCACTCCACCTCTCTGTTTTGCAGACAACAGAGTTGAAGCCCAGCAGAGAGAAATTATTTGCCCAAAGCCGCACAACTAGATGGAGACAGCTGGGAGTAGAAGCCAGGTCATTTCTGTGTGGCTTTGGGTTATAATGCTCTTTGAGGTGGCAGGTTGCTCCCTCTCCCTGTTTTTATTTGAGGTTGAAATGAAGTGTGCATTGTCACGGGTACAGCCACCAGGCAGTTGAAAACTGAATAGTGGAGAAGACCCTCTGTGGTAGTAGCTGTCAGCTGTCTGCCTTGAGCAGTCCACTAAAAGGCCAGAGCCTGGCTGGGTGCCGAGGCCAGGGCCGGAAGGTTGCTGGGGATGAGGGCCACGCACAAATTCCATGTCCCTTAATTCGGGGTCCTGGGTTACAGGTGCAGTGGTGAGAAGCAGCCGCAATGCTAGTGTGTTGTTAGACAAACACACTTTTAGAATGCTCAAGTACCCTCAGTTTACAGCTTGATTTTCAGAGGTCCCGCCTTAATGAGGAGATGATGGTGCAAGTGGGAGCTCCTAAGGCGCACTGAGCAGATTGCTCTTTGGGAAATTACACCTGCCCCCCACTATCTCGTCTCTGTCATTCATTTGCCTAACCATGTCGACAGAGACAGAGGGCAGATGTTACTCCCAGCGCCCGGTTGGGAGCACAGATTCTGATTTTCACAGGCTCTCTGCACAGTTCTCTGAAGTGCTTCTCTGTCTGTGTCTGGGAGATGAGTGCCTTCCGAGCAACAGTGTTTTTCCACCCGCAAAGCCGCCGTCTTTGAACCGCACTTGAAAAGCAACTTTGAAAAGGCGGCCTCGGGCTCCCCAAACACCTTTGTCCAAAGCAAGCAGTCTTCCCGCCGCCGGGCACCCCGCTTCTCCGGGTTGTGTCTGAAGACCTGGCTCAGAGGCGGTGGATTTGGGGGACTAAGATGGAGGGGGGTTGGCCTCAGAACCACCACTGCCTTATTGATAACAGAGCCCCGTGTTGCCAGTTTTCCAGTATATATGATCTCGTTCCAGTTTGTGCTTTGTGACATGTCCTGATTGTTGAAGTCACACATCTTGATTTTTTTTTTCTTCCTTTCTTGGAACTGATGTTTAGAGCTTGTTTGAGTTGGATAAAATGCTGTTTTAACAGCTGTCCTAATCAGAAATGTTGTCGATTATTAACCCTGATGGTAGCCTTTCTTTCAAAAATACTTCCGTAAGCTCTCTCAAAATGTGGAAACTGGGCGTCTGGGTAGGAAGTTATTTAGTGAAGCTGCTTAATTGCTGAGCGTCAGTTTCCCCATCTGAAAAATGGAGATTTTAACAAGTGCCTTTCCGATAGGGTTAGTGCGAGCTCACACGTGTAAAATACTGGGAACAGCTGGGTCAGCGGATGTTACCCATTATTATTACTGTTGTTGGTGGTAAGCACGCTTCTGTCCAGCCAACTTTCTGTTTCCAGGCGCTTCCCCTCCTGCGATCACCAACCTCAAAAAAATAAACATGAAAAAAAGTCATTTAGTGAACAGTTTTCCTGTTCATTCTTGGAGTCAGCAGCACATACTAAGTCCGGTCTCAGGGTTGGGGGGCCTATGTAGAGATGGGTAAGGCTCGGTCCTTGCTTGCACTTTTTGGGGGGACCAGGAGGGAGTTCTACAGCAGGGGATGGCACAGTTGCAATGAGAGAGATGGGGTTTGCCTTGCTTTTTCCATCCCCGCCCTCCATCACCATCACCACTACCCGAAGAAACCCCAGAGCCAAGGACAGGGAAGCTATGGTTTATTATAAAAACTTTCCAAACTGTCCCCTCAGCTCTGTATAATCTTGTCCCATGGTGTACCCAAAGGCCTAACTTAATTGAGTTCAAGCCCCAGGAGAGGCCTGAGTGCCTCTAGAACGTTCCATATGTGTGTGGAGCTATTCAGATGACCCTTGGGTGATGTTTGTGGTGGTGGTGGTGGAGGAGGATGCAGGAGGCAGGAACTGATTTCAGAGGCGGGGAAGGGTGAGATTGAGGGAGCATGCTCTGAGTGACCCTGCTGTGGTTACCTGGTGGCCTGCAGGCCAAGTGTTGAGCCGGCCCGGTACGTGAAATCTTGGCAGATCCCTTTTCCTCACAACGGGAGGGTGCTGGGCTCTGACCGGGCCCTGTGGGAAGATCTCACCTAGGGGAAGCCTGTGGCCCCATGTTTGCTAAAGGACATGGGGAAGGGGAAGGTCAGCGACTTTTTCCTGTAACTGCCAAGACTCCCGACACTTGACCCATCTGCTAGAGGAAGTAGGCAACAGCTGGGAACCCTTTCACAACCACCCAACCCAAAAATGGTGTGCGTTGTAATTGCTGAGTAGGCTTGAGTGACTGGGAAGGTTCAGGGCCAGCTGCCTGCCTGCCTGCCTGGTGGCGGCAAGGGGCCGGCAGTCAGACTCACCGAGGTGGCTTGTGGTGTGTCTGCCTTGATCGCACTACCTTACGCTGTTGGCGAAGGGCTTGGCTGCTGCCCACCCCACCTCCCCGTTGTGTGTCCACATTCCACCCACCACGGCCCCTCCCAGAGGTGCCGTCTACCCTGGGGCAGGCCCAGGTCTGCAGCCAGGAGATGCTCTGCACTATAAGATCTTAAACAAATGCAAGGAGGCTGGCGAGATTTCTGAGCACCTTCTGTGTGCCAGGAACTGCTATGCTAGTTATTTGAGGTAACATACCTTGGACCAATGAGCTTCATAAGCAGAGAACCTGGTTTGTTTAGTTTCTTTTTGTTTTTAGTGTATCCTTGTATTCTAATCTGGCACATAAACATGTGACAGTTGAGTGTCTGTGTTGCTTTATGCAGGTTGGAACTGAGATGTAGACTAGCTGATGGTTTCTAGAACTCCTGCCATAGGCAACCCTGACTTTCATATTTTGTTCTCCTTCCCCACCATCAGTCAGTTTGGAGGAGGAAGAAATGAACAGAAACGGAGAGAACCCTGATTTGGAGTATATCTTCCCACTTGCCTAAATTAATAATTTATACAGTAATTACTTAGTAAGCTTCCCAGGTTCCCTAGAATATGAATGACACACGCTAATGGGTGGAGACCAGGGATGCCACTAAAAACCCTACAATGCTCTGAACACCCGCACACAGCAAAGAAGTATCCAGCCCCAAATGTCAGCAGCACTGAGGCTGAGGAACCCTGATGCACATGTCCTTGCTAGAGTGCACCCCACACGTGCAGATGTTGCTGTGGCTCTATAGGTCTCAGTGCGGGTAATAATCCCCCCCTCCCTGGAAATTTGAAAGTGGAGACCATTATTGATACTCAGTTTCTCTGGGATACAAGGGGCAGTCCTTTGCAGCAAAGATTTGTTCCATCCTAAATGCCCACAATAAGAAACCCTGGCCTGTTCCTCAGGATCCAGAATGTTCCAGGAGACAGTAGCCACCTCTGATCCCCACCCAGAAGTCCCTCACAGAGTGGACAGGCTGCCTGTGTTGGAATCTGCCACTGCGGTCGCAAAAGCCCTTTAGGTTCCTGGTTGATGTCCTGTCTCTACAAACCCGAGGCTGTGTCCTTTACTGGTTAGGCTGGAGGGAGGTGGGAGTGCTGGCCCCAGGAATGCTCCCAAGGTCCTGAGGTCCAGCGTCTGTTTATAAGCCCAGGGTCTGTTTGTAAGCCGTCAGACAGCATTGTTTTTATTTTAAGTGCACAGGGATTTCTCATCCAGAATCATTTGACATGCAGATGATCACAGATTTTTAAAGGCTGTTGTCATGGTTTTGTGTCTGGAAGATTGCTATGTGCTGATGAGAGCCTTGAAGCCAGCTCTGGGACCTCAGCCCTGGCGGCCTCAGGATTTAGAATGAGATAAGAAAAGCAATTCTGAGACTTGTCTGTTAGTGGATCTGGGCCTTCCCGTCTAGGCTCAGTTAACCATTTAGCACCCCTTTCTTTTAACACACTAGATCTGCACTTCGCAAAGTGGCAAAAATGTTTTTCTGAATGTGATCTTTTCTGGAGTGTTAGTGGATGGGGCAGAGAATTGATCTGCCTTGCTCTGATCAACTACATGAGGGCCTAGGGATCTGAAGGGTTGTCTCCTGAGCAGTTCTTAGGGAAGGCATTGCTTTACCCTAAAAAATGACGTGTTGATGGTGGGATTTCAGACTGGGTAGCACATAGATGGGAGAGGCAGCAGTGAAAAGTGGTGGTGCAGGAGACCCTGTGTGCCACATACCACCTTGTGTAAGGCTGGTACCAGGGTACCTTTTGGCTCATGTTGCCCCAGAGCTTTCTGTCACCTTGTTACTGTCATTGGGATCACTGGGCATAGAAATCTCTTCGTCATCATACCACGTTTCCCTCCTGTAATAGGTTTTACTGGGGTGTGGGGGTGGTGGGGGTGGTAGTGGTAGTCATTCTTGTTTCGCTTTGTTTTTAATTAGGGCTTCCATCCGGAGCAGGCAATCTGTGTTCTGGGCCAGATAGAACACCTCTGATAGGAAGTTGGAGCTCCCCAAATGTAGGCAGCCTGCCTGGTTGGGGAGAGTTGGGAGAGATTTCTTCATGCTGCAGATTTAGCGAGATCACCTCAGGGCAGAAAAGATGGAGCCGGCGTGAGGGTCTGTGGTTTGGGGGAGTCTGTACTACCTCTTGTTTGACTCTTTGGCGCCTTGATTTATTTGCCTCGGCTTCATGAGGTCTCTCTCCTTTTGCAGACAGAGATTGCGAAGAGACTGAACACCATTTTAGCACAGATCATGCCTTTCCTGTCACAGGAGGTAAGACCTTCTTTTCCCGCCTCTTCCTTTTCTCTCCAAAGCAGCCCCCTGGCCAACCAGGTGTCACCCGAGCCCCAGCCCCTGTTCGTTCATACGGGCTGAAGCGGAAGTGGACAGCCTGGGGACTTCACAGAGCCATCTCCAGCTGCTTCAGGGGCAGGGAGCCACATCAGATAGTTTGTTCATTCTTCTGGTAGAATGGGACCAGACAGGAGTGTTCTGGCCTGTGACCAGGGTAGCAGTGGGCACTGGGTGCCTCTGTGTCCAATCCAGAATCCCCAGCCGCTTCTTTCTGGTGCCCAACTTCCATACCTGGAAATGTCTAGAGGCAAGGAGTCAGTGCCACGGGCCAGACCCTGTGAGGGGAACTAGTACCCAAAGGGGTCCCCACCCCCTCGGACAGCGTGTACTCACCAGAGGCATGCCCAGTCGGTCACTTCATCTTCCAAGCCACTTTCCAAGGGACCCATACCTGAGGCAGGGGCTGCACTAGTGGGCGTATTGGAGGTCACACAAGTGGGCTGCTCGCTCCTGCTGGGGCAAGCCCTCCTTTCACGCAGGCTCCTCAGTGGCTGGGACCATCTCAGTGCCTCCTGGAGTCCTGGGGTTCAGTCAGAGTAGTGACCATCAGGTGACTGGATTCATGTAAAAACAGGATGTAGTAACGTCATGCAGGCCTATAGGGGAGATCGCTGCATGAGAAGCAGGTGCCAGCCACCTCAAGGCTGAAGGGCGTGGATGTACCAAAAATTAATTAAAAAAAAAAAAAGGCTGTTTTTTTTAGAGTAGATTTAGATTCACAGCAAAACGGAGTGGAAGGTCACAGATTTCCCTTAGCTTCCCCCACCGGAGTGGAGGTACAGCTGATGAAGCTGCACCCACACATCCTGATTACCCAAAGCTCATTGTTTACATTGGGATTCATTCTGCCTCTTTTCTTTCTCTTTCTACGTAGACACGTGCTTTCCTTTTCTCTCTCTTTAGGTAGATACAGATTTGAGTCTGTGTAGCTAACCTACTGCTCTTCCAAACCCTTTGAGTGCAAGCTGCAGATGTCCTGACAGCTCCCCGCTCGCTCGCTACTTGAGCTGCATCTCCAAAACACGCATGACTGTAACAGTTGCTGCATTTAGAACATTAATAGTCATTCAGTAATCCCATCTAGTGTCCAGCTCGAATTCATGTTCATAGAAGGAAGTTTCTCGTGTGTATGTGGTGGAGGAGAGGCAGTTGACTGATTACCATCTGTTGGCTTCTTTCTATTTTAACTTAAAACAATTGAGAGGCAGTTTTGATTACAAAAGTCATTACATGCTCCCTGGAAAGGGTTTGAAGAAGGAAGTAACAGTGCCCTGTCCCCTGTCCCACCTGTGTCCTGTGCAGTGGGCTTCCTCTGCCTTCCGGGAGGGGCTCAGTGCCTCCTGTCCTGAATGGTGGGGAGGGTGGCTGCCGCTAACCCCTGCCCTCTTCCCTCCAGCACCAGCAGCAGGTGGCGCAGGCCGTGGAACGTGCCAAGCAGGTCACCATGACGGAGCTGAACGCCATCATCGGGGTACGTGGACTCCCCAATCTGCCTCTCACCGTGTGTATAGCCCTTTTATTCCTCTCATTTACCATAAACAGAGATCGACCCTGATCTTAGCTGGCCTCAAAGAATGGCGGCACCAGGGCTCTGGGTCCCCAACTAACACCAGTCCCCAAATTAAAGGGGTGCCAGACGTGTTTCAGATCTACCTCTGAAATCATCAGCCCTGTCCTCCCCCAGTTTTTGGTGTCCTCCCTCATTGAGGAGAGTGGGCTCTGAGATGACCTTCAAGGCCAGGGTGACTAATGTGGGTCCCCAGCTACCTCCTCAAACCTCCCCGGGAGCCTGTTACTCCATGTCCCCTCCCTGGCAAAGGGCTGCCCTTCTTTGGCCACCTGGGATCAGAACTGTCTCTGCTGTACTGTTGATGTGAAATGTGCTGTGGAATTTGGTTTTGGCCTTGCTGCCTCATGCACTGAGCTGCCTAGCTGAGTGGTCCTCATGTACCCTTATGAATTCCAGCCAAGGCATATAGACAGGTCTTCTTGACCTTCTAGGTTGAAGCAACAGCAAAGAATATCCCAGAGTGCTTTGTGAGGGCCACTTCTGGTCTGACTCCTCAGTGAAAGGAGGAAGCCAGATCTCTCCCCTTTAGCACTCCTACCTGGCTTGTATCTTTAGTTCATTTCTTAGATTCAAGTAACATCTTTCTCTTGCTTGCTACTTTGGTTGCGACTAAGGATGTTTAAGATAAGCATGTGAGGGAAAAACAGCCTTTCTGTGTGACTTTGAGCAAGGTTCTTTCTTACCCTTGGGGTGTACCTGACTGCATTTCATCCCTAAAACGGTGAAATGATCAGGGTGGGTAAGAGTACTCCTTCCTGTCCACAGAAGACAGCTGGCTCAGAGTCCCCAGGATGGCTTCTGAAATATAGAGTCCAGAGGACTTGCCCCCGAGTTTTTTCGTAAGTCTGGAGGTCGAACTGAGAGTCTGTTTTTCTGAAGTTTTCCAGATCATTCTGAAGGATAGTCAGGCTTGGGAAGTAGTGGCCTGGTTGGCTGAGGTTCTTTCAGCCCTAACATTTTGGGATCCTTCATTTCTCTTTTTTTTCCTTTTCTTATGTGAGGTCATTATTTCAAGGTGGAACTGCAGGCCCCAGAATTTTCTGCTTGGTGAGATAGATGATGACTCTTGGCTTTTCATTCCAAAGCAGAAGAAACCTGGAGACCTGTGTTCTAGTAATGGCTTTGTCCATGTGACCTTGGGCAGGCCTGTCTTGTCCTCCTGCCTTTCAGCATCTATAAAAGGAGGAGGTGGACCAGCTCACCAGTGTGGGCCAGGAATACCAGGAGGCCGGGGTCAGAGTGACGGTGATGCTTGTGGACCCTGACCCGTCATGCCGTTGGGATCCATGATGGTCACGTGGTTCCATCCTTTTGGTCTAAGTTCCTTGGCAGCTGCTAAATGCTGCTGGGGGAGGGCATGAGGTGTTAGCCTGTTCCTGGCGGCACTGGGAGGAGCAGATCCTCACCCGCTGTGTAGGAGGGGCAGAAGGAGTTCCAGAAAGGAGACCATGAGCAAGTGGTCAATGTTTTTAGCCATTGAGCTGGGAGGCAACACCCTTCTAGAGGGTATCATAATTTCCTATAGTTTGAAGTCTCCTTAGGATCATCTAGCTGAATGTGCTTCAACCTTCACACTAAGGAAATTGGGGGCCAGATGCTTTATAGGGGTCAGTCCTGTGCATTGTAGGCTGCTCAGCAGCAGCCCTGGCCTTCTACCCACTGGATACCAGTAGTAGCCTATACTCACAGTTGTGACACCTAACAGTGTATCCAGAGATTGCTTAGTGTAGGAGGCAAAATGTCCTCTGGTGGAGAACCACAGCTCTAGCCAGTACCCTTGTGTTTTTGAAGGAGGGGAAGTGATTCACGGACCATCACATACTTACTATTCAGGGGCAGAGCCAGGCAGAGGCCAGGGACCCGTCTCTGCCCAGGGCTCTTCCCTAGGTCCAGCCCTAGTGTGGGGCCCGTGTTCTCTGTTCACTGACCAGTTCCTGGCTCGGTGGCCCTGCTGACAGTGGTGGAAGGGGGCTGCGGGGGTGGGAAGTGCATGGCGAGGTCTGTCCTCTGCCATCTCTCTCCTTCAGCTCCTCATCCCATCCCCTTTTCAGGACGAGCCCTGCCCTCCCCACAGTAGCCACAGTGGGGTCCTCTGTCCCCCTCTGCCTCCCTCTTTTGAATTGAAATCCTCTTGTGAAAATAATTTTTTTTTAAGTTCTAAGAAGAGTGAAATTAGGGAAGAAGTACTGCTTGGATTAGCTCAACTTCCTTTAAGTAGTATTTAGGAAGCTACAAGTTAGGTCAAGGCAGCTTGAGGCAGATATTGGAATTCAATTAAAGCCAACGAGTGGGGCCTGTGACCCCCATTTCCAAGGTAATTGCTTCTTGGGCTCTGAGTGAATGCAGCCGTTGCCCTGTCATTAAGCAGGCAGCCGTCTAATCGCTGCGCCTGACGGAGCTGCACCGCGCAGGAATTACGGCAGCTGAGGCATGCTGCCCTGGGAGCCGGGCTCCACTGCGCTCGGCGGGGAAGAGGGGAGGGAGGCTTCCAGCCCAGCTGACTCCAGAAGATGAGGTGCGGAAGGATGGCAGGGGGCCTGGAGGGCCTCGGGCTGATGGCAAAAGGGCAGGAGGCTTGTCTCCCGCAGTAAAGAACAAGTGACAAGAGGGCCCAAGAGGCTCTCAGTGGCTACCCCCGCGGTGCTGATGGATTGGCACCTCTGGAGGGAGGAGTAACTGTCTACTCCCTGGTCTGTGGGAGTTAGGAGGGTTTGGGGCAAGTTGCTTCCTATCTCCAAGGCCTGTTTCCCCATTTGTGAAGAGATGGAAGATGGCTAGGCAAGTGTCATGTGATATGTCCGCTTCAGTCAGTTGTGGAGGGCTCTCTTGGGCATGGAGTTTAAGGATTCTGAGACCATGTCTTGGCTCAGCTCAGAGAGAGATGAGAGATAAGTTAGATATATTGGTGTGGGCACGCCTGTAGCTAGTGGCATACTTACTGCATGGATTTAGGTGTTTCTAGGGTCTCCCCTCCTGGTGAGAAAGGCCAGGGGTCCAGCATCAGGTGGGTGTGAGAGGAGAGGGGTCGGAGGAGCTGATGGGAGGGATCCCGGGCTTGCTGACCCAGCCCACCCTGCCCTTTGGGAGCCACAGGGATCTCAAACATCCCCCTAGGGAAGACATGCCTGTAGATATTGGGACTTGGTGTCTGCTAGCTGGGGCCTGGCAGGGACCCAGTTACTGCAGACCCTAGACTGTTACATGCCCTTTATTTTTGGATCCAGATTATTGGAGGATCCTTTAAGGGTCAGGATTCCCGAGCATGAGCCCGGAAGCTTTGTTTGCTGGTAGCAACTTGCAGAAGGCATCCTCGGGCACATTAAAGACCCTGTGAGCTGACATTTTTTATCAGCCTTTTCCAAACCCCCTTTTTGCATTGCTCTGTGCTGGCTCAGAGTCCTTGAATCTGGTGGGTGGAGGGGCTCTCACCCCAGTTGCCCCTGACAATTTGGTTTGCATTCTGTGGAAATTACTAGTGGAAGAGATGTGATAAAGTGTTGGCTTGATTTTTCCTTTTTTTAAGTGGGGGATGAGGAAGAAGGACGTTGTGTCTATCTTGTCACAAACTACACAGTATTTTGATGTTCTGTCCTCTGAAATCCAAGCTGTTGACAAGCTGGATTCATACGATTGAATTTTACATGAGGGAGAAGGATGGCGGAGACAGTGTGCCTTAGGATGCAGCCCTTTCTTTCCCAGGGGGCTATAGTGGAGATAAGTAATGCTGGGGTTGAGCCCTGGCTCTGGGTCCTTCTGGCTTAGCAGAGCCCTTTAGCCTCTCTTAGCCTGATGCCATCTCTGCCCTGGGGATCAGAAGGGTTGTTGTGAACTCTAAAAGCTGTTTATAGAGCGTGAAAGCTCAATCCAGTGTGGATTTGTGGGCCTACCAGCCACGAGAAGCAGGAGGAACAGGCAGAGGTTTGGGGCTGCTCTGCCCTTCGAGGGCAGGATGCGTTTGGTTTACACAGTGAGGACTCTGCTTCCTTTGGTGGGCATCCTTGGTAGGTTTTGGCTCTGGAAATGCGTAGACGTCTTCTGTAAGTTTAACACGAATCATGAACCCAAGAAGTGAAGCATTAAATCAGCTCACAGAGGCATAGAGCGTGATGCGCATAATCCAATTACACGTACTCTGCAAGCAGGGTCTTCCTGTCAGCCTCGCCTGTAAGTGGTCGTATCTCCTGAGCCCAGGGCACGGGCACTAGCACACATGAATGCCCCACAGGACACATTCTTGGATATGCTTGTCGCCTGGAGTGACGTGTTAAAGGAGGGAGAAGAGCACTCCTGTGTGGGCTTGGGTCCAGACCCCTAGCCCCTCTTTTCGGGTCGGAGGTGAAGGGGGGATGGTTGATTTCCTTTCACATCATGGGTGGAGAAGTCCTGGTATTGGAAGGAATAGTAGAAATGGGGAGAAGTAGGGTGCTGCGAAAGTGGTGACCTCAGGCCCCATCTCCAACTGTGGACTTGCTTTCGTTTTAGTTGAAAACACAGTCATCCTCTCCTGCCGATGTCACTGTGTTCAGCACATTGTCCTCTGAAGTTAGGGATGTGTCACGGGATAGAAATGTAGCCTGAGGATGGCATGCCCTGCCTGCGGAGGGCCTAGGGCTTCGACATGGGGATCACGAGACGGGCGTTGCCAGCTGGATGCCTCTGCCTCACTGGGGAGAAAATGTGGTTTCACTGTCTGTTACAACCAGATCTGTTGTTAGCAGACCCCTGCCTGACCAGCCCTGGCATCTGCCCCTACCCAAGAGAAAAGCCTCAGAGGCTGGCTCTTACATCTCTTCCTGACTGTGCCTTTAAACCACCCAGAGGAGACCTCAGGGGGCTTTTTGGCTGTGTAGGGGTGCTCTTACACTTGAAGATGAAAAGTACATGGTAGTTTCCTTTCCCCTGTTGCAAATCCTGCTTTCCATGCTACAGCAGAAACCACCATCTCAGTCTTTGAAGGTCTACAGCCACTGGTTTCCAAGTTTCTGATTCAACAGCAGGAAACCCCACTGATGTTCCTTGTCCCAAATAACCATTCTGGCTGCATCTTAAGTGTGCATTATAGAGAAGGCACGGATCCGGGAGGCAGATGGTCATTTTTGGACAGAGCCACTGTGCTGACTTGCTTCCCAGCATCTCCATGCATATCTTTCCCAACATTTTCACTTATTTACCTAGCAGGTGTCTACTGAGCAAACATGCTAGGCACCATTCCAGGTGCTGGGGTGGATAAAACAAGGTCCCTGTCTTCCTCACAGTCCTAAGTTGCCAAGCATCACATACGAACAAAAGAAGAAATAGATCATTTGTCGTCCAGTAACTTTTTTTATTTGCTAATGTTAATTGAGCACCTACTTTGCCTTTACATGTAGTAATCCATGCGATCCTTGCACAACTTGAAAAAATGGGCTGTATTCAGCCCCCATTTTGCAGATGAGGAACCTGAGGCCAGGAGCACTCTGCTGTCTCATCCAAGGTCTCCGCTGATACAGGAGCACTTGATGTCCACCTTTGTCTGGCTCCAGAGTCCACACTCTTAGAAGGGAGGAGTCTGTTCTGAGCAGGATGGTGGGAGGCTTCCACACGAGGTGGCATTTGAGCTGGGGAACGTGGAGGCTAGAAGGCTGAGTCAGAGGGCAGGCCTTACCCACTGAGGTAAGAACTGGAGTGTCAGTGAGTCTTTCCACGGCTACAAATCTTCAGTAAGCGCTTTCTCTAGAAGCAGAGTTGTTAATGGAGGAGTCGGCCTTGCTCCCAGGCAGCAAAGCTGCATGTCGGAAGCCACCATTTCTTTCTCTTTCTCTCCCCACTCCAGTGACCTTATAGGCCATACACCACTGTAAAGAGAGGATTAAATACCTCTGTTCTTGCTTTTGGGGATTTTACTAAATAGTTAACATTGGCAGCATTAAAGGGCCTACAGCAGCTGGTCTAAAACCACAGCCTCTCCCCCTTTTCCTATGGGGACTTATTTTGAAACTGGGCACCTGGATAAAGTTGGATGGCCTGACCACACCAGGGAATACTGTGTTGACTTGTTCATAACACTCTTACATTAAAATCCAATTATTTTGCAGTAAGGGTAGCAACAGCCCATTTGTATAGAAATGCATTTAAAATTAGTAGGTTTTCATAAAGGAAAATATGGACAGATGAACAACAGTAGGATAGGGAGTGGGACTGAAATGTAATTGTTTAGAAAGTTTTTTAAATCTCTACTTATTTTTAATATTTTCTGACAGTGAACATGTATTATTTTTGTAATAAGATATAAAAATCAGATTTTTTTAAAGAAAGAAAAGGTGGAGGAGCTCAGCTGTAAGCTCCCATCCCGGAAAGACCTGAGCCCAGCTGGGTGGGTTGGATCTCCACACTGGGCTCCTGTGACTCCGGTTCTGGGGCCCCTGTGCTCAGACCTCACTGGACCAGTGCCCTCCAGCAGCTCCTGCAAACCGCCCATCAACAGACGCCCCAGGCCCTGACCCGGGGTCCTCGTTTCTCACCCAGGGCTGAGGAATGAGCCTTCTGGTCCAGAAGCACAGGGGTGGCTGTGGTTGCCATTCACTTTGGGATGGGCCCAGTTTATAAACTAGCTGGGAGAGAGCAGGGTCTGTAACCCCTGACCCCAGATGCTTACTGCCTCTCAGCGCCTCACCTCCAGCCGGAACTATGGGTCTTCATTGTGTTCTACCGGCTGTCAGCAGCGGCCAGAAAGCCACAGTTCATGTTGACAGGCAGGCTTGTGAGATTTTTGCTCTTTATCCTCTCCTCCCTCAAGAACGCTTCTTGCTTTGGGGGTCTCCTTAGGCACATTCTCTGGTTGAGGTTGGTGGTTGATAGATTTGAGTCTAGCTCCCACTTACTGGTGATGGGACTTGGCTAGTAACTGGCTGCCCGCTCCAGCCCCCCAAGTGGCAGTTGGTCATCTGTAAAATGGACAGAGCCTCACCTTTGCCAGATGGTTGGAAGGGTCAGAGATAACATTTGGAGAGTGCCCAGGCATGCATTAACACTGGTTCCTTTCTCTTGGTCTAGTTGAGAAGAAAGATGTATGCACAAGTGGATATCAGCATATCCAAGGCCCCAGCCACTCCTAAGAAATATTTTGATCCCTGTGGAGTATTTGGCACAATCTTAGTGATGATAAGATAAAGGGTAAAACTAGTGGAGGCTGCTGAGGAGAGCCCTAAGGCTGCCCAAGCCAGTTCCTTGGGAATAGGAGGGGGAGGGGGAAAGAGAGGACCCAGAGGCTAGTGCTGGGATGGGGTTTGGTGTCTGGGGCAGGAGAGCAGAATCTGACTGGGGACTGTTATCATTGCTATTGATGATACTAATACTGAGTTAATCAGGTCAAGATTTTAGAACATGGGGCCATTGTTAAGCCCTCTGATAAATGTTAGCTCCTGGTATGAGATCACTTAATGAGTAACCTGCCTGAGGTCACAGGGCTAGTAAGGGGCAGAGCTGGGGTGTGAATCCTGCTGTCTGGTTCCAAAGCCTCCACTCTTCTGGTGACTGATGTCCAGTGACATTAGCTCTCATTTCACTGCCCCCAAACTCCTTTGCTTGATCTTGGGACTTGGCTGCTGTGGCCTGTCCCAGTTCTGAGGCAGGCCTGGAGTTCTTGGCATCGGAGAACCTTGCCCAGAATGTGGGCTCAGTGGGGGACGCTGGCTGCTAACGTAGAAGGCATGTAAGCATGAGCAAACGTGACTGCTAGGAGCTGAGAAAGGAACCCCCTCCGCCCAGAGAAAGCCCTGATAGCTGTGTCATTTTCTTTTTCCTTCCAGAAAATTGACCCATTTTATTGCATTGCATACTGTGCAGCTTTTAAGCGCATGCTTGCTTTATCTTGGGCTTTTAAACGTCTGTGGAGAAATTCTATTCTGAACGGGGTGGGAGGGCTGGGTGGAGTGTTTGAATATGTAAATTGTGTATGTAAATTGTGGCCCATTAACAGACTTCCTTCAGCCAGACAGCATGTGGACTGAGCTGGGGACAAAGGTTTTGGGGGCATTGTCCTCTGCTGCCACATGAAGGAGCGAGAGGGATGGCCCGTCCTGCCCGCTCCTTCTCCGCTGTGCTCACCACCAACTTCATTGCAGCAACAGCAGCTCCAGGCGCAGCACCTCTCCCACGCCACGCACGGCCCCCCGGTCCAGTTGCCACCCCACCCGTCAGGCCTCCAGCCTCCAGGGATCCCCCCTGTGACGGGGAGCAGCTCAGGGCTGCTGGCACTCGGTGCCCTGGGCAGCCAGGCCCATCTGACGGTGAAGGATGAGAAGAACCACCATGAGCTGGACCACAGAGGTGCGGCTGGGCGCAGAGGGCAGGGCTGGGCTGGGCTGGAGGAAGGGATCCTTAAGACCCTACTGGGAGTGGGCACAGCACACGCTGTCACCCTAGGACCAGGAGCTCGCAAAAGATTTGGAGCCATCTCTCCAATTCCTAGTGCATGGAAACTAGGGCCCTGTCCCCGATGCCTAATCCCTAATCCCAGATTCTCTGCCCTGGAAGACATGTTGTCCATGCACCTTGGAGTCCCTCTTGTCTTCCTAGCTATACCTTCCCATCCATAAGGGCCAGCCCCAGTCCCATGCCCTTAAGTTGCCTTCCTGGCCAGGCTGCGGCCTTCTGTAAATTCCCGTAAGCCTTTGAAGAGGTGGGGTCCCAAGACTGAGCCCTTTGTAACTGTGCTCTTGTAGCCTACCCCTGGAAAAGTGCTTTGTCCTCACCAAGATCATTAGTCCTCTGAGGACAGGGGTCAAGTTCCTGGGTGTCGAACCTAGCATCTGTGTCTCACCAGCACAGGTGCCTTGCAAATGGTACGCAGTGGGCACTCCCATGTAAAGGCTGGTTAGTTGACTGTCTTTAACTAGAGGCAGTGATCACACTACTACTCAGGGAGGTGGTTGAAAAGACTTGGAATGAGAACTTGGCCCCACCCTTCCCCGTTAACATGAGGACCCATGCAGCTGCACCAAGTAGGGCCTCAGGAGGGCTCAGTTGGATTGGGAAAGGGAAGGGCCTGGCATCCTGGCAGATCCTTTTCGATTTTTTTCCAGCTTTATTGAGATATAATTGATATACAACATCATGTAAATTTAAGGTAAACAGGCATACAGCATGATGATCTGATTTGCCCTTAGATATTTACCGGGGCACATGGGCAGAGCCTTCTGAGACCCCTGGGCACTGGGGGCTTAGAGAGTCACCATTCTGTCCTGGCCAGGGTCACAGGGCGGTGGCAGGTTGTGGTCCCTCTCTGCAGAGGAAGAGGGCCCCCTCATAAGACAGGAGAGCCAAGGCGCTAGTGTCTGACTGGGCAAATGATTAGGCTTCAGCTTCCAGGGGCTTCTTAGCACAGAAACAGAGAATGCTGTTAATTAAACAGCAAACACCACTCCCCCAGTTTAACAGCATTGTTCTCAATCCCAGATCCTATTTTGCATGGCATGATCCTTCCAGGCTTGTGGCTTAAAACCTGCTGACCAGTAGCCTGGGCACCTCTCTTGGCATATCCAGGAGCGCCAGGCCCAGGCCACTCCACCCAGAACTGTGGCTGGGAGAGGCACTGGAATTGGGGCAATTAATTTCGAAACTGAGAAATGTCATCCATTGCCCCTGCCCTGAATGACCTTCAGTGAAGTCCGGCCTGCTGTCCATTTGAAAACCTGTGAACTAGCGAAGCATAAAAGCCAGCTGAGTGAGACTAACCTTTTTCCTTTCTTTTTTGTCTTTTTGTCCTGGTGGTGCCTGACCCTCCTCCTGTCCTGGCCTTCGGTCCCCAAAGAGAGAGAATCCAGCGCGGTAAGTGTCAGCACTCTGGAACCCATGGGCTGTGTTTGGGGTGCTGGGAGGATGAGACCATGTGGTTTGGGGTGGTGTGGGGCTATTGTCATGAAATAGGAGTTGTCACGTGCTGAGAGTGATCTTCAGTTTGGGGAGCCTTCCTCTCCAGGCTTTAGGTCTGTTGTTTGTCAGATGAAGTGCTTGGGCTAAGTGAGCTCTGACTCCCTCTTGTAGGAGGGGTGATTAACTGGAGAGGTCAGCTGGCCATCCCTGAGCCTTCCTAGGGGTCAGTAGAGCCTCTGGGCTAAACCTAGGACTTGGGACCAGGTGTCTGCATCCTGGACGATGGCGCTTCCCTACTCCCCCTGCTTGGTTGCCCCCTGTACGACCCTGCGTCCTCCTCATTTCCTCCAAATAGTGGAGCTTTCTCTGTGTTCTGGGCTTTAACTTGGTTTAAGAAAGTGTTAGCAAGCGAGCATTAAGGCCAGGCTGCCTGCCTGTCTGCCAGCTCTGAGATTTGTTGTAAATCTTTCTGATCACACTGAGGCTCAGAGGTTCTTTTTCAAGTGAATAAGCCTTCTGAATAAGCACAGTGGAGTCTGGATGAAAAAAAAAAAATCCTCCAGCGATTAGCAAAGCTATTTTATTCCTCATCTCTGTCCTTGTATCTGGGGCCATCTAATCTGTTAGGATGGCTTTGGTTATTACCTCGTGTTAAGTAGGACTTGGAAGGTCAGGCAGTTAACTAACCATCCAGCCGGCAGCTTCAGCTCCTCCATCCCAACCCACCTTCCCTTCCCAGCCTTCCTCCACCCAGGCTGACTTTGTAAACATCCCATTAGCATCAATGCTAGTGTCCCCTCTCGGTTTGCCTACTTGCTCCGAAATCCAGGTCCACATTTGGGCCCAGGAGTGGCTGGGTACATAAGGAAGTAATAACTGGGAGTTCCCTGATGGTGTAGTGGCTTAAGGCTTCGGCGCTGGCGCTGTCAGCACTGCGGCCTGGGTTTGATTCCCAGTCAGGGAGCTCCCCACATACCAAAAAGCAAAAAAAAAAAAAAAAAAAAAAAAAAAAAAAGAAAGTAATAACTGAAGCTGGGAATCCTTGTCGATGGCTTTAGTGTTGATCCTCAAAAGGTGGCAGTTTTGGAAAGGTACTTTGCCTTAATAGGAGGTGGGGAGGACTGGACTGGATGCCTCGAGGTGTAGATCTGGTCCTAGCTTCACGGGGCATTGGGTGGCTCTCTCGGCCTATCCGAGCCTTCGTTTCTCTATGTCTAACACGGTCATCTTTCTGCCCAGCCAGCCTCCCGGTTTAGTTAGGAAGACTCCCTCTGAACAGGACCCAGGGTCCGGGAGGTGACCTGGTTAACGGGCCTGCTGCAGAGCCAAGTGAGCATTTGAAGCCCAGCACCCTTCCTGTCTGCACATCTCCTCATCCTCACTGCTGTTTGCTCTTGGCTTTGTGCCCCAGTTTATGAAAGCTTTCTGCTAAAAGAAACCCATGGGGAACTCCCGAGAGTGGAGCGCTTCACTCTGCGATGCTCGCTGACATCCATGCGTATCAGACTCCCAGAGCAGAGGGTAGGCTCTGGCCCCTGCGGAGTCCGGTGGGATGAGTCAGGATGCCATTGAGGGGCTGGGTGGGCAGCTCGTCGGAGGCAGTGGAGTGGGGCTGTGCCCATGGCGGCGATCGTGTTGGAGGGGTGCAGACTGAAGTCATCAGCCCTTTGGAAACCAGGTTGTCAACAGATGTGGTCCACCGCCGCCGGAAGGACAGGGCCGCGTGGGGGCGGAGGGGGGGCGGCTGGACGGGCTGGAAGCTGTCCCAGAGGGGTGAGTCTGGAGTCCAATTAGAGGTAGCTTCATTCATATTTCCTTGCCTCGCCGAAGCAATAAAAAATACTTAGTTGTTTGGCCGCCTGCCAGCCAGAGGCGGGCTGGATCAATGCCGCTAAATGCCTGACATGACTCTGGCAGCAGCGAGGGTTTTCAGCCTGACTGCAGGAGAAGAAAGAGCTCGCTGTTCTCCGCCCCGCGCTCTGGGTCGCGAGGAGAGAGGCACCGCGGCCTCACGCCTAGCCCCGCCCGCCCAGGAGGACAGGCGGGGAGCGCCGCTGCTGAGCCCGGGTGGCCACCGTCCGCGCGGCAGGGAGAGGGAAGGGCAGGGAGAGGGAAGGGCGGCCAGGCTCCTGCGCCGCTCGCCCCCGGCTAATTGAATTGCGGCTGTGCGTGCAGCGCCGCCACTCCGGCTCGGCTGTGGGGAAGGCTGAGCTGCAGTTCTCTTATAACCTCCATTTTTTTTCCTTCAAGGCTTGATAACGCTGCCATTTTAATTTGCTTCAGGCAGAAACTTGGCAGGGAAGGGCTGCCCAGACACCGGCTTAGCAGAGGAAATTAAGTGCTTGTGGGGGGTTCCCACACCGTTCACCCCGAACTCTGGCACAGGTCCCCCCCCAGGAAAGTGGGGCGAGGGGAGGTGCAGGCTCATCCCACCTGCCTCTTGATGCCTTCTCTGGAACAGACATCCCTTTGTATCCCCGCCTGGCCTTGTCATGCACCCCTGCACTGTGTGTGTGTGTTGGGGGGGTGTTGATGGCCTCCCTGTCCCCGCCCTCCGGTTGGACTGGAAGCCCGGGGAGGTCAGGGCTGTGCCTGCTCCCTCGTCCGCCGTGGCGTCCCCCCAGGCCCAGTGCAGGGCAGGTGGGTGGTGAGGGAGAGAGGGAAGGAGCCCTTGATTCTGCCGTCATTGTCTGGGCACCGAAGTGTGCTGGCTCCCCAGCCTGGGACTGACAGCCATGCAGTGCCCTGCCTGGCTGCAGACACCAGCTCCCCGGGGTAGTTCTCTGACCTTCAGGACAGCATCCTCCCCAGGCTGCCTAAGGCTTTTGCTGCCTTGGTCGTCGGCCCATCTTCCCTCTCCCCAGGCCTGGAATTCCAAACTGTTCTGTCCTTAATTTGCTTTATAGTTGAAGGAAAGACTCATTAGGCTCTTTCAGGCCTGACTAACTTGGGTTTCCTTCATTTTGCCTCCTGCTGGGAGGCTGTAGGCACACCAGTCTCGACCTCTTTCCCATCACGACAGGACCAGGGAGGACTGGCTTAATCACATTGCCTCTTCTGTCCCTTTATAACCCTGGGGTTTCTCTAACGTGGCCAGAGGCCACACAGTGCAGTGGTCAGGCGTTCACACAAACTGCCATGTTGCCGCCTCCACTTAGAAGGCCCGTGGGCAGCCTGCTGCTCTCCCTCCCTGTCTCCCCATTCCTGTTGGCATCAGCAGATGAAGTATGATACGTGGTCCTAGTTTATCAGCGCAGATCCATCTTTTAAGACTCAGTACAAATTCTGCTTATCTTGGGAACATGTATATAATAGGCACGAGACGAGGGTGAAGGAGACAGATGTGACCTCCCACCCTCATGGAGTATACAGTCTCATAGGCCAGGAGGCAGACAGCTTTTTATAAAGTTAATTATTTACTAGCAATGGCTTTGCTACAAAGGAGAATTGTGCGGTTCCTGGGGCGTCCCCCAAGGGGATCTAATTTAGGGAGTTGGGAAGGTTTTCCCTGGTGATGCACCAATGGAGCTGTGACCTGAAGGACACTTAGGGCATCTCCACCAACCTCTACAGTCACCGCATTTACCTGGGACTGCGTGTGTGACATGCTCACACTGAACCTCCTTCTTGCTTCCAGAATAATTCAGTGTCGCCCTCGGAAAGCCTCCGGGCCAGTGAGAAGCACCGGGGCTCTGCAGACTACAGCATGGAAGCCAAGAAGCGGAAGGCCGAGGAGAAGGACAGCCTGAGCCGATACGTACGTCCAAGGGCATGGCGGGGGCTGCTGGGGTTTGTGTTGGGCAGGCTAGGCCCTGGGAGAACCCACAGGACCTGAGTCGTGAGTGAGTCAGAGACATTGGTGGTGGGGGCATTGGGGGAGAAATGAGGGTGCCTCCTAGAGACTGTCCCTGGTGCCCACATTTTGACCCTGCCGTGTGGCCATGGTGTCTGCCCTGCAGGCTGAGCAGGAGAGAGAGCTGGGACAGGGGAGAGCCAGGCTGTACTGGGACCCAGTGGTTTTGCACCAAGCCCCTTTCAGCTACTTGACTGCTCTGTGCCTTTGGACATGTTGCACAGCCAAAGCCTCAGCTGCATTTCTGGGCAATGGAGCTAATCTCCCCTCCCACAGAGAGTGTGAAATGGTGAAGTGAGACTATTTCACTTCCTTATAAATGGTGGCAGATTAAAAAAAAAAAAAACAAACCCATTGGAAAGAGATGCCTGGCTCCAGAGACAAGTTAAAAAGGCTTTAACTCAGAAATACAACAGGGCAGGTGAGGCTGCCATTGGATGTGGGAGCAGTGACCCTGGACCCAGGGCCCTGGTATTGGAAACAGCCGAGGAGGGGGTGCCGAGAGGAGAGTATGGTCCTCGGGTTTGGCCTGGGTTCAGCCTGGGTTCACATCCTGGCTGGTGGACACAGAGTAGGGGTGGTTTGTACTCAGTCTGGGATGGGGAGAGTATGGCCTCTTACATGTTGCTCTCGATTGTAGGACAGTGATGGTGACAAGAGTGACGATCTGGTCGTGGATGTTTCCAACGAGGTAAGGACAGGCCCAGGTTGCAGGGCAGCTCTGGGTTTGAGGGGGTTTGGGATTATTCCTCTACTGGTTGGGAGCTGTGTGTCTTGGCTACTGCACAGGCATGACTGACAGCCTGAGCCAGGGCAGTGAGGCCTCTGGAGTTGGGGCATCAGCCTGGGGGGAAGGAGCAAGGCAGGGCTTTGCTGCATGCTGGCTGGGCATGCATGGGCAGTAGGGGGTTCGTAGGACAATTCTCCCGAGAGACAGATTCCCAGAGATCCTAGAATAGGGCCAGCTCCTGTTCCCCATTGTCCTCCAGGTCAGCACACCTTCCTCCAAGACCAAAGACCTTGGTTATGTATGTGGGGTCTGTCCTTGGCACTGCAGAGGCTGCAAAAGGGCTGGGAAGGGTGGGGATAGAAGGAAAAGATTTGCCCACCACCCCAGGTCTGGAGATGGGGGTTGTGAGCCCCCAGGGTCAGCCTCAGCAGGGAAGGAGAAGCTGCAGTGGGTCAACCCTTGACCAGGAGGCCCAGCTGCCCAGATTTGAGTCCTGAACTTGTGTTTGATCTTGGGCCTGCCACATGCTTCTCCCAGCCCCACTTCTGACCTAGGTCTCCCCATCTTAGGGATGAAGGGATTAGACTAGATCATTAAAACTAGACACCCCTACTTTGGGTGTCTAGTATTTTCACCCAACCTCCTTTCCCTAGCACCTGTCCCACTTCCTTTCCATCCCAGAGCAGAAAAGACTCCAGGCTGGTTGTTGGCTTTGAGTACATCTCCATCACTTTTTTAGGACCCAGCGACACCCCGGGTCAGCCCGGCACACTCCCCTCCTGAGAACGGGCTGGACAAGACCCGTGGCCTAAAGAAGGATGCCCCCACCAGCCCTGCCTCGGTGGCCTCTTCCAGCAGCACACCTTCCTCCAAGACCAAAGACCTTGGTCATGTATGTGGGGGTCTGCCCTTGGCGCTACAGAGGCTGCAAGAGCTCTGGGGAGGGTGGGGGTAGAAGGAAAAGGTTCTGGAAAAGGGACTGGAGCTGCACTGGTGCTAACTGGAGGACAGAGAAGAGGGGTGGAGGAGAAAGAACACAGACTGGGGTTTGGCCCAGGTTCAAATGCTGGCTTTACCACTTACTGGCTGGGTGCTAGCAAGGGAACATCTCTAAGCCTTTGTTCCTGCACCTGTAAAATGGAAACAGTCACCATAGTCCCTGCCAAACAGAGTTGGGCAAGAATGGAGGGGCTGTTGGGCAGAAGATTCAAAACTGGGACTGGGGCTAGCCCCATGCTTCATGTAGTGACCAGCACTGGGCGGCGGTGCCAGCTTCGAGTACCCAGCTCTTTGGAGAAAGGAATCTTCATGGCTTCCCTTGGTCTCTGGGTCCTCCCCTTTCAGAATGACAAATCCTCCACCCCTGGGCTCAAGTCCAACACGCCAACTCCAAGGAACGATGCCCCAACACCAGGCACGAGCACGACCCCAGGACTCCGGTCAATGCAGGGCAAACCTCCGGGCATGGACCCGATAGGTATAATGGGTAGGCACAACAGGGCCTGTGCTTGGGGGTTGGGGGGGGGGGCTCTGCCTGGGGCTGGGCGGGCTAGGGGTGCACCGATAGGCCAGAACACCAGGGACTCTCAGAGCTGGGGCTCACCTGAGGCCTGGCTTCAGAGCCCTTCATGCTCAGCTTTGAGGAAGAGAGGTCATGGCTTATTGGGGCCCCTGCTGGGCCAGATGAGTGGAAGGAGGTCAGGTCATGCCATGGTCTGTTCCTGCCTCTATCATTAGTTCTTTGGGGCCCTGAACAACCCTTTCTTTGGGCTTTGTGACCTGCTCTCTGAAAAATGGTGAGGACATCCCTCAGCTTGAACCTTCTCAGATTGTGTAGACAGGGGTCACAGTTAGGTGGGTTCAGTCTGAGAGGACTTGACTACAGCAGTCCCCTGGAGAAGGCAGGAAGGGTTGCTGCGGGCGGGGAGGTGGCCTGGCGGCCTGGGCGCTGTCCGCCCACCCCCACTGACCCCCGCCCCCTTGCAGCCTCGGCCCTGCGCACGCCCATCTCCATCACCAGCTCCTACGCAGCTCCCTTCGCCATGATGAGCCACCACGAGATGAATGGTTCCCTCACCAGCCCCAGCGCCTACGCTGGCCTCCACAACATCCCGCCCCAGATGAGTGCGGCCGCGGCGGCCGCAGCCGCTGCCTATGGCCGGTCGCCAATGGTGAGCTTTGGAGCTGTACGTAGACTTTTTGGCTCCTTTGTTGGGGGGCGGGGGCTGGTGAGGGTTAGGGGGGGCACCAAAGGGGACCTCAGAGTCACGACCAGGCAGCCAGCTGCCTTTGGGGTGGCGTGTACGTTAGAAATAAGGAAACAGTTCAGTGGGGATCCGCAGACCTGGATGGGCCCCACCCCTGCTCGCCCATCCGACGCCATGTGACGTCACATGATGCAGGCTCTCTGGCTGTCCGCTTCCATCTGGGAGGTGGGGCCGGTCCCGGCTGTCTGGGCTCCCAGGGGATAGGATCTCCGGTGGGTCAGGTGACTGCCATGGAGTGGGGTGTGGCAGATGGGTCTGTGCTTTATACCAAGAATTGTGTTACTACTGAGGAGCAGTTTAGATTGGGTTGATAGAGGGAGGAGGGGTCCTTTTACAGCAGATAGTTTCTCTCTTTACCTCTGGTACCTGGGCTGGCCTCCTTTCCATGTGACACCGCCCACTGTGCAGGGCCTGAGGTGGGCAGGAGGCCAGCTCTGCCTTGTGGAGCAGGGAGAATGGAGGCGGCAGGTAGAGGATGCTGGTTCAGAGTTGGGAGGTCTGGACTGTCACCTCCTCCCTGCCACTGATCTGGGCAAGCACTTGGCCCTCCTGGGCCTGTGTTTCCTCTGAAATAGGAGGCTCTGCCCTGCTTGGCCGCCTCGCAGGTTGTGAAGAAGCAGGCAGCACCCAGGAAGAGGACGAGGAGGAGGCCAGGGTGGGGGGATGTGCGGTGTATTCCTCACTAAGGGCTGGCCTCGTCTTGCCTTACAGGTTGGTTTTGACCCTCACCCCCCAATGCGGGCCACGGGTCTGCCCTCAAGCCTTGCCTCCATTCCTGGCGGAAAACCGTAAGCTCTGGTTGTACTTACTGCATGTTCTTGGGGTGGGCAGGGATGAGCACCCAACCCAGCCCCATCCCTGTCCCCTGCCCTGGTGAACCTCACCTTAGGAGGTGCCTGCCCTTCAGAGGTCCTTATGGGCCAGGCTGCAGTCCCAGGAAGCGGCCACCTAGCCATACACATGGTCAGCCCCAGGCTCCTGTAAAAGGAGAGCTGAGTGGGGTTTGAGGGTGTGGTCACTGGGCTCTGAGAAAGAAGGCACACTAGATATTGGGGCCACCTAACCAAAGGACACAGTTGACCTGGGACTCCTTTGCATTCTACCTGCTTGAAACACACCCCAGCCACCACCCACAGTGGCCTGAAACAGCAGGCAGACCACTCAGCTTACCTTCTGGCTCTGACGTACTCTGTGATTTATCCTCCCTGTGGCTCCATTAAGCAGTCTCCATCCTAGTGGAGCATAGGCAAGGATGTTGGGATTACAGGTTCCCTAAGATTTGTGGGGGTAGCTGGAGGCAGGGAGGCGAGTCGGAGTGGTACCAGTGGAACTGGACATAGCGTGTAGGAACTGGGAGAGGACTAGGGACATCAGAAGTGACGGTTCTTGCCCTTTCAGAGCGTACTCTTTCCACGTGAGCGCCGATGGGCAGATGCAGCCCGTGCCCTTCCCCCACGACGCCCTCGCAGGCCCCGGCATCCCTAGGCATGCCCGGCAGATCAATACCCTCAGCCACGGGGAAGTGGTGTGTGCTGTGACCATCAGCAACCCGACGCGGCACGTCTACACAGGCGGCAAGGGCTGTGTGAAGATCTGGGACATCAGCCAGCCAGGCAGCAAGAGCCCCATCTCCCAGCTGGACTGCTTGGTGAGGGTCCCGGGGCTGCAGGCACTTGCTCTACGTGGCGTGAGAGATCCGGGCCAGCGAGAGCACTGTCAGCCTGGCCTGGCTCAGCCCTGTATTGGCTGGGTGACTTGGGGCAAGCTGGCTAACCTCTCTGAGCCCTGGTTTTCTTGTCTGAGTACAGATGATAACAGACCTCCTGGGGTTTATGAAGAGATGCATGAAGGGTTGACAGGTTGTGAACAAGCCCTGGGGACAGCCTGGCAGCTGCCAGGCATGAGAGCAGGATATGAGCAGGGATGTCAACAGTCACTGCACGTGACTCCCCTGGTCCCTAGAAAGGGAAGTGGGCAGCCCTCAACACTGCCCTTTCTTCCTCCAGAACAGGGACAACTACATCCGTTCTTGCAAGCTGCTCCCCGACGGGCGCACACTCATCGTAGGCGGTGAGGCCAGCACGCTCACCATCTGGGACCTGGCCTCGCCCACACCCCGCATCAAGGCTGAGCTGACGTCCTCTGCCCCCGCCTGCTATGCCCTAGCCATCAGTCCCGACGCCAAAGTCTGCTTTTCCTGCTGCAGCGATGGGAACATCGCCGTGTGGGACCTACACAACCAGACGCTCGTCAGGTGCGGCCACAGGAAGGACCTTGTACTCGGCACCTAACCCTGTGTCTCAGCTTGCCCTGTATGCGATGGGCACAGGGCAGCACCTCCCTCAGAGTGAGATCCAGTACAGCGGCAGCAGGTCTGAGCCAGAGTTGGCTCTCAGTACACCCTGGCCATGTCTTTGTTGGTCACGGTACCATTCCACTTGTATGTGGCCCCAGCCCCTAGTTGTGCAGGGTAAGGACAGGGATGAAGAATGCACATGGAGGAGGCACGAGTGTCCACCTTGGGAGGTCCTTCGTATGCAGCCGCCCCTGGGCAAGACTCCTAAGTGGGCTGGGAGAGAGGCCAGGCCTGCCTCTGCTGCAAGCTCACTAGGGGACCATGGGCACATGGAACACACCCTTCTGGGCCTCAGTTTCTTCATCGGGTCAGAGGCTGCTGGCTTGGCCACCAGTGGTTCCCCTGGGCTCACTCCTCCCCCCTGCTTGGCCCTCCTAGGCAGTTCCAGGGCCACACAGATGGGGCCAGCTGCATAGACATTTCCCATGACGGCACCAAGCTGTGGACCGGGGGCCTGGACAACACTGTGCGCTCCTGGGACCTGCGGGAGGGCCGGCAGTTGCAGCAGCACGACTTCACGTCCCAGGTGAGCCCTGGAGACTCTCCTCCCGCCCCCAGGGAGCATGTTTCCTTCCCTCCTGGGGGCCCAGTGGGCCTGGTTCACGGGATGAAGGGGCTCTCACATGCGGCCATTGCAAGTGGACCTGAGACCACTGAGCCATCTGGAAAGGCTTCCTAGAGGAAGCAGCAATGAAATAGAATCGACAAGGCCTTGGACTTGGAATATATTTGACCCAACTGCTTGGATTTGAGTCTCACCTCCTCTACTGTCGAGCACTTTGGCTACCTCCTAGGTGTGGTGTGAGCACCTGAAATATTAAAAAAGCCAGTAAAGGCCTTAGCCATAAGTCAGGCTCCTAGAAGTATTCTGTAAATGCTAGGTATTGTAATATTTTAATCATATATTCAATTTTTTAGCATTTCTTTACTCTTTTTTCTTACGGAAAGGCAAAAGTTATAGAGACAGAGAGTAACTTTGAAAGTAGAAAATCTGCCATCTCTGAGTTTGAACTCTGTCTTTCCCACTTTACTTTCTGAACCTCCAGTTCCTCACCTATAATATCGGGGTGAAAGTGACATCCCATGTCCCTGGGCTCTTGGGCTGAGGGAGAAGGGGACTTGGCTTTGCAAATGGCAAGTGGGGAGGTGATGGGTAGGTAGTGGTGGGACTCCAGCCTTCAGGGTCTCTGGAGGCCAGAGGAAACTGAGCTCCTCCCCTCTCCGACCCTCCCCCTCAGATCTTCTCACTGGGTTACTGCCCCACCGGGGAGTGGCTGGCGGTTGGCATGGAGAGCAGTAACGTGGAGGTGCTGCACCACACGAAGCCGGACAAGTACCAGCTGCACCTGCACGAGAGCTGCGTGCTCTCCCTCAAGTTCGCCTACTGCGGTGAGCCCGGGGCACCGGACGCTCTAGGCAGCCTGGCCTACCCTCCGTACAGATGAGGGGCCCAAAGCTGACAGCAGGAACAAGAGAGCCCTAGCATGAATCAGGCCTCCTGACCCCAAGTGGTATCCCCCCCCCCCCGTTCTTGTCCCTCAGATGGAGATGCTGCCACAGGGTACTGAGCTCTCCTGACACCAGGCCAGGGCCAGTCTGCTGGTCTGGGACAAAGGAACAGCACTCCCCGCCCTGCAGGCAGTTCCTCAGGCAGTTAAACTACAGGCAATTAGAAGTCCAGGCCTTGACAGCCCAGAGCCCTGGATTGGAATGTCTGCTCTTCCATTGACTAGCTAGCTGTATAGCCTGGGACACAGAGTCTTTTTCTGTGGCCTGGGCAAAGCACTGCACCCACCACGTGGTTTGGGGGAGCATCGTTCTCTGATGCAGGCAGAGCCCTGGCAGGGTAAGGGTGCTCACTGACTGCCATCCTCAGTGGTGTCTGCAGACTCAGGGCTTTACCATTTCCAATAGAAATGAGAGGAGTCAGTCGACTGGAGTGGGTTTAAAAAGAACCTTTTGGGGAAGTGTAATTGCTGTGACAAACAGCAAATCCTACCTTTTTCTGTCCCAGCCCCACCCACCCATCTCCTTGATTGCAAACAAAGGTGTTCTTTGGGTGTCCATGTGTCTGTTACGTGTCTGGCTTACAAAGTGCCTCTCACAAGCGGGGAGTGGGCTGAGCACTGGTTAGCAGTCACACTGTGTTTCCGTGGCAGCGGGCTACCTCTGGGGCAGGTCTTGCTCTGGAGGGCAGCAGGCTGCAGTCTGATGCTTTGCCTCCCGCCTACAGGCAAGTGGTTTGTGAGCACTGGGAAAGATAACCTTCTCAATGCCTGGAGGACACCATACGGAGCCAGCATATTTCAGGTACCAGCCACCCTGCCCCACCCCTCTTGGTTTTCCCAGAGTCAGGGCCCTTGCTGTAGTAATGGGGGCAGGGAGAGCAAGAGGCAAAGCAGGCCCTTCCAGCCCCGGCCCCTCCCAGCACCTGCCCAGTGGGGGTCTGAGGTGGCTGCTTCAGAAAGGAGGACTCAGAGACACGCTGCTGCTAATGACATCTCACCCCTGAGGGGGAGAACTTTGCAGCAAGGACTCTGGTACAGAGCAAAGAGGAGTAAGCACGTGCCCTTGGCTCTAGCCCAAGCTTGTCTAGCCTGTGGCCTGCAGGCCACATGCAGCCCAGGACCTCTTCGAATACGGCCCAACACAAATTCTTAAACTTTCTTAAAATGTTATGAAAATCATGCCTGCCCATTTTTTTTTTAGCTCATGAGCTATCGTTAGTGTTAGTGTATTGTATGTGTGGCCCAAGACAGTTCTTCCAATGTGGCCCAGGGAGGCCAGAAGGGTGGACACCTCTGCTCTGGCCTATGTGCTGCACAGTCAGAGCAGGTGTGCTGGGCGGGGAAGCAACAGGGCAGCTTTATTCAGAGCAGTGTTACCTGATGTTCAAGCAAGTTCATCTTTCATGTCAACAGTTCAGTGTAAGGAGAGAGGTCGGGCCGGAGAAAGGGGGTCTAGAAAGAGATGGGAGAGAGGGAAGACGCTTTTTATGATTGATTTTTTTTTCAAGAACGGAGGCCTGACGTAACTACACTCTCACTGTCACTCACAGACACACACACACTCCCACCCACACACACACCATGCTCTCACAGCCGACAAGCCACTTTCTGTAATCCAGGCCCGAAATGTCTGGCATCTGCTGTGTCACACCCATAACTTTCAGAGTTTCTAGTGACACTACAGGCTTGGGAACGTGGGTGTGAATCCTTCCCTTCGCTTTGGCCCGCTGCGTCCTGCTCCCAGCTCAGGAGTAATGCTGCTGCTTACTTGTAAATGAAGGAAAGAAGCGCATGCCAAGGTGTTCTTCAGCTTCCTTTGAAGAGCACAGGGGCCCTGTGGGTGAGCTCTTGTGGAAAAGAGGGGCATCTCTGGGCTGTGTGTAGGCCACGCCGCGTGCACGCCCTGGGGCGGGGGAAGCGGTTTCATGCAGAACACGGAAGTGGTGTGGGTGCCCAGCAAGTGACGCCTGTCTGCTTTCTCCCTGCCTCTCTCTCCAGTCTAAGGAATCCTCGTCTGTCTTGAGTTGTGACATTTCGGCAGATGACAAATATATTGTAACAGGCTCTGGTGACAAGAAGGCCACAGTTTATGAGGTCATCTACTAAACAAGGACTCTAACAGGGCTGTCAGACTCTGGGAAAAACGGACTCGGCTGTGACAGGGAGACGCCGGCGAGGGGCCCGAGGATGGCTGGGCCTGGCGAGCAGCCGAGCGTTTCGGGACTGCGCTGGGGCAGGCTGGGAGCGCGCCCGTCACGTCCGGACCCCGGGCACAGATTGATGCGTCTCACAGACTCCAGAGGATTTCTCTTCTTCCCGGTGTCACCATCCTGGCAGATGCTACAGATTTATTTGGAGGCTCATGGCTCCAGCTCCCCCAGACACCCTCATGAATCTCTGTCTTTCCTTCCCCTTTGTTTAGACCTGTCTGCCTGCCCTGGGTCGGGGACACTGGAGTGGTGGACCACGTGTCTGTGCTGGGGGTGGGGGACATGTCCTTTTCTCACTTGTGCAGCGCACAAGGTTTGTGAAAAATGTAAATAACAGACTCCTATCTCAGACTGGCCAGCGGTGGGCAGGAGGCCCCTCCCACCGGAAACGCTAGCCGAGTATTTCGCCTGCTGTATTTGTAATCCACTCGTGGTGGTGGCTTTTCTTTGTTTTGTTTTGTTTTTTGTTTTTTGTTTTTGTTTTTTTTAACAGAAGTTCCCATCTGGGAAGGGAAAGCAGGGAGGGGAAGAAAGAGGAGAGTATTCCTGGGGTGGAGGCAGGGGTGCTGCAGCTGATAAACAGACTGACCATCAGGTACCCCTGGAGTGAGTGAGCTTCCACATGGACTTGGAGAATGTCCCAGGCCAGTCAAGGTCGACACCACACAGCCCGATGAGGGACAGACAGATAGTGCTTGAGTTGGGCCATCTTGGACGGAGGGCAACCAGAGATGGTCCGATTGTTCGTGGCCTCCTGCGTTCCATCTGCCTCTTGCCCTCCGTTCTCCCGCCTCGGCTCTGGCTCTTGCCCACTCACTCTCTCCCCTCCTGGCCTCCGTCTGTCTGTGGTGCACACGTGGTTGTGATGCTGAGAAATGACGTTCAGAGAAACTCCTTCCGGCCCTCCTTGATCTGCAGACCCAACCTGAAGAGGACAGAAAGTTAGGGGAAAGCATAGCAACTCAGCTCAGGGAGCTACCAGAGAAAAATAGCAACTGATGTGGGTGCTTTTTTTTTTTTTTTAATTTGAATAAAAAGAATTAGAAGTGATGTCCTTTTATAAAATGCCTTCTCCCCTTTTCTGCCTGTGACCCCTTCCTCTCTCCACAGAGGGGGAAATGTATTTAGCCTGCAGGGTTGAGTCTAGAAGGGTTATCGCCCCCCACCCCACCCTGGCAGGGCAGCGGAGGCTGAGGGGACTGAGGGTGGGGCTGGGGTGGGGGTACCTGTCCTGGCACACTGTGGTGACTTCGTACAGCTTTCAGTCTCTTGAGCCCAGACAGGTTACAAGTAGAATATTGTCTCCTGCAGGTACCACTTTTCGGTACCAACACGTTCTGAGGTATTAGGATTTGGGGGTGGTTTTTTTCTTTTTCTTTTAAGGAAAAGCTAAAGGCCGTTGAGTCCTGGTGGTGGGCTCTCCGTGGATGTAGCATATGGAAGATAATTTTTATACTGCATTTTTATGGCTTATTTTATAATGTGTGATTCTGTCTGGTGAGAAGGAAGGAGGGGGGCTCCAGGACAAACTGGCTGTCTTCAGTGATCTCGCTCCTGGGCCAGCACCCCCCGACGTGACACGAGGCCATGGAGACTAGCCAGGCACCCTGTACCTGTGTCTAAGTTCAAGGGAGGGGCTGGCTGGAGTCACTTTCTCTCTCTCTCTCTCTCTCTCTCTCTTCCTCTCTCTCCCTCTGTCCTCTCTCATGTTCATCTGCCACTCTTGTTAAGGCTGTAGCCACAGGGAGGGTGAGGGTAGAAGAAAAGTTGATTCCTGAAGAACAAAGAAAATGAAAAGTCATTGTAATGAGCTGTTTTTATATTTTTAAAAGTTACTATTTAAAGGTTGGCTTGATTGTTGTGTTTTGATTGCCTTTCCCTCCCACCCCCCAGTTTGTCAGACCTCCCCAGGAAGAGAGCCGGGGCCACTGTCCCCCTTCCATCCTGGGTCTTGGGCAGTTTGTTTTGTCATCGTAAACGTGAGCTCTTCTGATTCCAAAGCATTTCCCATGCTGCCGCCCCCCAAGTCTGATTCTGCTGGACAGTAAAGTGGAGTAGCATTGTCGCCTTACTCCCTGGGGTCCCTCAGTCTAAGCCCCAGGGAGTGCTGAGGTGGGAGCTGGGAGTTTGTCAGGCCAAATGGGTAAGGCTGCAGCTTAACACCAAAGTCTTGACCAGCTGTCAAGGCAAAACTTTGGAAAGAAGAGATGTGAAGAAGTGAAATGCAAAGTATGAACATCTGGACCCCGAAAACATGCATCATTTTTTTAAGTTTTGTAACATGTGGATGTTGAGAGGTGGGTCTCACTCCCTAGGTAGCAAAGGCTTCAGGTGGAGGGATTTGCAGAGAGGAAGACAGGAGGTGCAAGTCTGTGTCCCCAGGGAGGCAGGGCGGGGCTGGGGCGCCTCCCACCTTCTTGGGTTTCACACCCCCATCAGAGAAGTCTCCTACAACTGGGGATGAACAGGGTTTCCAACTATTTTGTCAAAATCGTAAGTTGGCACAAACAATTGCCTGCTGTCATTTTATACAAGAAAGGGAATTCATTTTTTTAAAAGGAGTGACAATCAGAATAAAGCACAGTCTCAATTCTAAGTCTGGAAAGGACAGCTGGACTGTGCATGTGTGCACACGTGTACACACACACATACAGTTCATTTACCATATTTTGCTGTCTATAATGCATTCCTGTGTATAATGCAATGCACACCCACATTTTTGGGGAAAAAATTTTGAATTCAAATTTTTATTTGTATTTAGGTACTTGTGTTTTGGATTATGAAGGAAATTTAGCATTTATTTTTTAACATGGTACAAGAAATTCAGTATAACAATTAAAAAACAAAACACAAGAACACATAGATACAAGGTACAGGAAGCTATGTGTGAAATTTTTTTATAGAAAACTGATGATAGTTTTCCAGGGTATTATTTTGCATATGGATGTTACTGATTTCTAGAGTTGGACTTTTAACTCATATGCATAAATAAAAGAATTAAAAACAGATATGGAATTAGTACTACCCATGTATAATGCGCATCCTTCCTTTTCCCTCACAAATCTGGGCCAAAGTGCACATTATACATGGGAAAATACAGTAGTTGGAGGGGGCTATCCTCAGGCAGGCGGGAGGGACATTGGTCTAAGGTTGCAGTTTATCTTACAGTAATGTGGCCTGACATTTTGGTAAAACGGCACCCCTTTGGGTGACACTTTTCTCATTTGTTCAGGTCCACACATTGCAGCAGAGAGCTAGAGGTCCAGATGGCAAGCTCTGGCTAGAAAGTTCCATGTACCCAGGTGTTGCCCACAGGTGCCAAGATGGGGTTGAAATTGGAGCTTGGAGGCCGCAGTGGTTGGAAGAGGAAAAGCTGTATCGGTGAATGCTTGTCCTGCTGAGAGGGAAGACCATTGTCGTCCCCATTTCTGAGAAGGGACAGCAGTCTCTCAAAGTCCGTTTCCCGAGCACCCATCAAGGGTGGTGAGATGGTGGAGATCCAGTCCTCGCTATGGGAGCTCGTAGTCCAGGGTGAGGAGAGACAACACAGACCTTCATTAGACCTGTGCAAGTTGTGTTGGGGACACAGCCTGTAACCTTGGCTGCTAGTGCCTCGACTCCTGCCTGTTCTCACTGCGACTGTCGTCACAGGAGCTGCCCACGCGTCCACACTGATCTCACACGGCTTGCTGCCTCCTGTCAGCTTCGTCCCCACCCACCACTCCTCTCCGCTTCCCATTCAGCTACTTAGAGATCCAGAATCTCTGCCCCCACTCATCCTGCAGAAGCAAATCTGCATTTTAACAGTCTCCGGAGATTTGTCGGTGCTTTAAGCTTATGCAAAGTGCCTGATCTAGCCCTTGGGGAGGGGCCCCCTCCTGATAAACAATTCACTTCCATCCTTAATCCCCCTGAGGTTGACCCCCTCCAACTAGGTGGCCTTGATACCTACCATGGTCTAGCCTTTTAAAAAGCTACCTCCTGACTTGTTTTCCTCTTCTGCAGAAAGTCCAGGTGCATTCCAGTCAGCATTCGCACTGCCCCTGTTCACTTGTCTGCCCAGCTAGAGTACTGTCCCTGGAGGGCAGTGCACAGGGCTTCATGGGCCCTGGGCACCCCTACTGAACAATGAGGTTATCCTAATTCTGGGGAGCATGGCATCCAGCTGCTCGGAATTGGAGCCCAGAGAAGGGAAGTGACTTCCCAGTTCTTTGGATCTCTTGTGCTGCCTTTGCTCCAAGGAGATCTGATTAAACAAATGGAGAGGGCATGGTTGTCAGACGGCAGCTGTCATGGTTTAAGTTCACATCAGGTTATGTATGTGTGTCCAGGTCATTCTTAGCAACAGCTGACCAGGCCACCTCTTCCGGCCTGTCTGTCCCTGCCCCCTAGTCGGCCCCAACCCCAGCGCAGGCACTGACTGTACTAACTTGTGGGGTTTATGGGATGGTATGGACACACAGAACTGTGGATGCCGGAGCTAGAAGGGAACTTAGAATGCTAAATGTTATGGACTGGCCAATATCGCATGATGGTGGAGTGTAAATGTTTTCTTTAAGAACACTATTTGAAAATGAGCATTATTTTTCATGTAAAGTACAAGGGCTGTCCGGAGAGTATTCAGCCACATAATATGAAAGATAGAGACATTTACGGCTGGATTTCTTTTTGCAGACAGCCCTCGTCTAGCAAACAAACCTGATCAACCTTTTTTATTTGCATGGTTAGGCATCATTTGAGTGTGTGTGTGTGTGTGTGTGTGTGAGAGAGAGAGAGAGAGAGAGAGAGAGAGAGAGAGAATATAAAATGTACTTTTCTGATACCCATGAAGCATTTTTAAACACTACACCAAAATTGGGCCTTTTGTTTGTATTTGAAGAGCCTATGATTTTCTAAGTGGGCCAATTAAGACCCAGAAAGGGCAGGTGACTTACCATGAGTCACACAGCCTGAGCTGAGATTACAACTCGCACCTCCCCCTCCCCTAATCCTTTAGCATACTCTGAGTGGAGGAGTTGGGGGACATAGGAGGGAGCTACCCAGTGGGCAGGACTTCATGATGTTTGGAAAATTAAAATCCAGGGAAGGAGGCCGCCTGCCCCTTCTCCAGTAGGACTGATAAGGAAGTTCCTCATGGAAGGAAGACAGCCAAGAAAAGTTATAGAGAACAGCCTCCTGCCTCGAGAATATCCTGGAACTCGCCCATCCATCTTGCCCATGCTTCCAGACACCCACCCACCCACCCACCCACCCATCCATCACCTGCACATCTATTCGTTCACCCACCCATCTATTTAGCCATCCTGTCTACCCAGCCAGCCAGCCAACATTCACATCATGAAAATCTAACCTGTGCTAGGCATGGTTCTAGGTGCCAGGATGCAAAGACAAAGGGAAACAATGCCTGACCTCACAGAGCTCTCAGTCAGCTGGGAGGAAAATTGCTACTCCACGAGCCACATGTCCTAGCACATAACTGAGACTTAGCCTGGGTGGGAAGAGTCCGAGCAAGGGGTCCTAGAAGGCATGAGCTAAACTGAGACCTGAAGACTAGAGAGCTGTTGAGCCAAAGGGAGGTGGGGGGCAGTGTTCCGGGAGAAGGAACAGCATGTGCTAAGAGAGAAGGACCCTACCCTGTACCCCTCTCCCACTCGACCCCATGTGGTGCTCACTGCTCCCCTGCTGCCTTTCCCTGGCCAGTCCCCTCCAGTGCAGGCAGCCAGACTAGGATTCTGGGCTTAGCAGGCTGGTGAAACAAGGGGGACCTGGGCAGAGGCCGGGGTTCCAGCCAGAACCAGGAAGAGGTGGAACGGGTGGGCTACTTTTCAGGGACCAAGAGAATGCCTGTGATGACCCCTGGGGCTCTAAGTCCCCAACACAACTGACATTTGAAGACCTGGGGATCTGTGCATGGGGTCATTGGGACATGGTCAGTTCCTTCTCTGGGTGATACACTGCTAATCTCCCACTGCACTCACATGCAAATGGCACATCTGGCCTCATCAGTCTTCTGCTTGGAGCCCCTCACTGGCCCTCTGTATAGTAGTGTCTAAACTCCTTAGATCATCCCCAGGCCTGGGCTGTACCTCCACAGTCAGCCCCCACCTCCTGTCATTCCACTGTACACACCAGTCACATACACCTCAATGCCCTGGAAAACGATGTTTTCTGATTTTAAGTTATTTTATATGTTTCACTTTCAACTAAGAATGCCTGTCATCGTTCTTAGAACTCCTGTTCATTCTTCGGCACTCAGCTTCAGTGTCACCTCTTCCAAGAAGCCTTCCTTGACCCTCACTCCTCTAGTCTGAATGGAGTGTGTCTCCTTACTGCTCTTGGGGCATCCTCTGCCAGCTCGCTAAGCACATAATAAGCATGGTAATTGTGGCTATTAGTTCAATGATATCCTTTCTCCTGACGTCCAACAGACAGTGAGCTCCAAGAGCAGGGACTGTGTCTTCTAGCTCTAGGGCTTAGCACATAGTAGGTGATCAGGAAATGTTAGTTTAATGATTCAGTGAGTGTGTGATGAAGATAGTAGCTAATATTAATAGAGTACTTCATTGTGTCAGTGCTTCCTAAACATCATCCAATTCCATACTCATAACTGTCCTGTAAGGTCAATGCTATTATTATGCTCATTTTATAGATGAGGGAACTGAAGTTCAACTTGCCCAAGGTCGTAACATACAACTTGTAGTACAGCTTGTAGTGTTTGTATGACATTGCTCCTGGATGATGGATGGATGGATGGATGGATGGATGGATAGGTAGATGGATGATGAACTGGCTGCATTATTAGGATTGGCTCAGAAGTTTGAAAAGAACTGATCGCAACAGTGGAGGAAGAGATCAGTGATCTTGAGATGCAGAGCATAGGAGGAAAAGTCAAGGGAGAGTCTTCCTAACCAGATTAGTCCTTCCTGTCGATGCCCAGACAGCTCTCCAGTGGGCTCACTCTGACCCTGACCCTGAGCTCCCCTCCAGACAGATCACAGGGCAGGGCTGCCTCAAGAAAGGTCCCTGAGTGCCTCCTGGATTGCTGAGGCCAGAAGAAAGAGTGGGATGGGGGCATGGCCTTGTCTTTCCTGGATATCACAGATGAGAGCTGCCCTGTGCAAGCGTTTGCTAACAACAGGTTACAAGATTTGTTAAAAAGCAGGTCTGGAATTTCCAATTCTGGCAAATAAAACAGAACGCTAATAGGAATTCCCTTTAACCATATGGACAGACAGACATGTTAGACAAAATTAAAACAATCTTACTAGCTTACCTTGAAAGAAATGGAATCCTTTAATGTCATAAACAAAAGATCTTAAAGGTGAGGAGTACAGAACAATATGCAAAACTTACATAAGCAAAAATTGAAAGTTCAATTTCAAAACAATATGCAAAACCTGCATAAAGCAAAAATCGATAGAATTACAAGAAGGAATTGGAGTCACTAATAGCTCTAATGGGGATTGGTAGATTGAGCTGAGAGAAATTTATAAGGATATAGAAGATTTGAACAACACAATTCACAAGCTTGAGCCATAGAACCCTAAACCAACTATTGAACAGCACAAATTATTGTCCAGCACTCCTGGAAGACTTAGTTTTACCAATCAAAAGAAACAGTTAAGGCACTTTATAGAATTTAACAACCATTCATGACTTTTCTTAAAATACCAAACTAGGAATAAAAGCAATCTGACAATGGGTAGCTAAATCAGACCAATAGACTTAGAATAGATCAAGGTTAAATTTCAGAAGTGCTATTTTAAAGTCAGCAACCAAACAAGAATATTCATTAGTGCTTCTATTCAACATAGTGCTAGAGACTCTATCCAAAGCAATAGGACAAAATAAAAGAATAAATAAACAAGGTACAATAATTGGAATGAAAGAAACTTGTAACTGTTTGCAGATGATATGTACTTAGAAAATGTACAAACAAAACCAATAAGAGTTTAGTTGCTGGACGTAAGATCAACACTCATTAGAAGCATTCTTATTCATAAGCAATAGGGAGTTCCCTGGTGGTGTAGTGGCTAAGGCTTCAGTGCTGTCAACGCTGTGGCCTGGGTTTGATTCCCAGCCAGGGAACTACCCACATACCAAAAACAAAACAAAACATAAACAGTAGCCAATTAGAAAATGTAATATAAATAAATAAAATGCATTTACAATAGCAACAGAAACTACCCATGACTACATCTAAGTAAACCCCCACAAGGACTTTACGGACAAAAAGATAAAATTTTATTGAAAAAACTAATTTTTAAAAAACCTGTGTAGACCATATTCATTGATGAGAAAATTCAGTTTTCCCCAGGAATCTATCATGCAGTGTTAAACAAAATTAAAATAAGATGTTTTCTATGTAATTTGATAAGCTAATATTAAAAGTTATCTAAAGAGTAAAGAACCAAGGATAGCAAATATAATTTTGAAGGAGAATAAGAAAGGAGGACTTGTCATCCAGATATCACAATGTATGGTAAAGCTACAGTCCCAAGCTAGTGTGCTCTTGGTGCATGTACCAATGGAACAGGATGGAACCCATAAATAAACCTCCGTACAGATGACAATCTGACTACGACCCAGGTGGCATTCTGTATCAGTGAAGAAGTGCATTATTCAGCAAATAGTTCTGGGACAATAAACCATCTTCATGGGGGGTGGGAGGGAATGGGTCTCAACCTCACACAATACACGAAAACAAGTTCTAGTGGTATTAACATTTAAACTTTTCATATAAAATATACCTTAGTAGTCTGAGTAGGAAAACAATTATTGAACATGACACAGAAAGCAAAAGCTATAAGGAAAATAATTAAAAGAGATCAGTTTGACTACATTAAAATTTAAAGCGCCTGTATAGCTAGAGATGTCATAAAGCTACAAAACATGAAAAATAAGAGTGCAGTACCTGTAAGTGACAAAGTTGTCATACCTGGAATATGGGATGAATTCTTACAAATCAGGACATAAAAGCAATCAGAAAAATGGGTAGCAGGTAGAAGCCGGGGATTTACAGGGGAGGGGCGACCAGGAAAAATGTCAAAAACACACCATCTCAGTAGTTATCAGGGTAATACAAATTAAACACAAAAACAAAAACGAACAACTCATTCCCACAGAGCTGGCAAGCTTTTGAGTTTAATAATATGAAGCTTCCACGAGGATGGGGAATGACTAATATGTCAAACACTGCTTGTGGGAGCATAATTAGGTCACCCACTTTGGAGAGAATTTGGCAAGAGTCAAGGAGAAGCAATACAACCCCATGACCTGCTGATTCTACTTCCACATACATACCCTAGAGAGACTCTTACACAAGTATACAAAGAGATGTGCACAGAGCTTTTCACTGCTCCGTTGTTTTGAAAGAGCAATAATAACTGGAAAGAACCTGTCCCTTATGGGGGAATGGGTAAAGAAAAAAATCTATACATTTTCGTGTAAGGAAATTGTTTATAGGCATTAAAATGCATGAGCTCGATCTTTATGTATCAACTTGGAAAAATCTCAAAAGCACGCTGTTGTGTAAAAAGAGCAAGTTGTAAAAGGAAATTTATGACTTGATACTATTTATGTCAAATATAAATCCACACAAAACAATGCTGATTTGAGAGAGAGTGTGTGTGCGCGTGCACGCACGAGTGTGAACGTGAGTGGGAAGAACACACCACACCACCAAGATCATGGTTATCTGTGGGGAGGGAAGAAAGGGAAATGAGGCTCAGTGGGGTTCAGCCACTCCTATCACATTGTATCACCTTAAAAAAAATCTGAGGAATACGTTAAAATGTTCACGTTTTTAAAATATGAATGGTGACTTTAGTAGTGTCATATTATTTTGGTTTTTTCCTACATGTTTGAAGTATTTCATAATTGGAGATTAAATATAGGCAGAAAAATCAAGACTTGATAAGAAACCATGATTTCTGGTGACGAGAAGGGGCGCTTTGGCCATGGCAGGGGACAGAGCTGGTTTGGGGGTGGCCCTAAGCTCACTGAGTCACCTTAGCTGCGTCTCTGGACCTCTACTGTTCTCGCTCTTCTCATGGTTGGCACGATGCTTGAAGGCTGGATGAGCAATCTTTGAATCCTCTCCAACCAACATATCTTGTGATTCTAATGATTTTGTAGGTATACAGGGTCAGCTATGTCATGCAGAGACAACATGGATTAAATTTGTTTAATTTTTCATTATAAAGCATGCCAGACAGATACAAAGGAGAAAGAACATTATAATGAACCTCCATGTGCCCTCCATCCAGTTTCAGCAGTTAGTAATTTGGGGCTCATCTTGTTTTATCTACACCCTACCTATTTCCATCTGGCCACCAGTCCTGGCTATGCAGCAAGTCTCAGGCATCTCATCATTTAATTAGTAAATATTTTAGTAACTCCCAAACGCAAGATCTACTTTAAGAATATACAGCAAAGGGAATATAGCCAGTAATATTGTAGTAACTATGAATGGTGTCAGGTGGTTACTAGACTTACTACTCATCAAGATAATCACTTTGTAAGGCATATAAATGTCTAACCACTGTGCTGTACTCCTGAAACGAATATAATATTGTAGGTCAACTATAATTGAAAAATAAATTTTAAAAAATTTAAATATAACCATAATAATACCAACATACCTAAAATATTAACAATAATCTCAAATGTCATCGAATACCCAATCTGTATTTCAGTTTCATCAGTTGTCTTACATTTTTCTAAACATTGGTTTATTTGAATTAGAATCCAAATCATGTCCATACAAAGTGACTGTAATTGATCTTTTAGATTCCTCCTTTGTATCTCATTCTCTCTCTCTCTCTCTCTCTCTGTCTCTCTCTCTCTCTCTCTCTCTCTCTCTCATACACACACACACACACACACACACACACACACACACACACACTCTTATTTCTTGAACAAACAGAATCATTTGTCCTGAGAGCTTCTCATAGCCTGAACCTTGCTGATTGCTACACTGTAGTTAGATCTTTGTGCCTGATTAGATCCAGGCTTGGTTTGGGCGGGGTGGGGGGTTGGGGTAAGAATACTTCGTTGATCCATTAGGAAGCACATACTACCTACATTTTCTCGTTTTTGTATGTTAGCCGTCACTGACGATCACTGGTTAGATTCATGTATTTATTAGGGGCTCCCACATGGTGATTGATTAATTCTACCACTCCTTCTTCATTTATTTGCTTGAATCCTGTTATAAAGAGAAACTGCCCCTCATCAACCATTTGGTTATCTTGAAGGATAGTTTAAATGGACAATAAATGCTTGACTCATTTGCTTTATTTGCTAGTTTTCAAAGTAACAAGTTAGTTCCTTAGTATCCTCAAAAGCTGACTAATATTAAAATATTATTATAAACCTGTGAATTTAAACACATTTGGTATGTTCCACTCAAAAGGAGTTATCATTATTGCTTCTCAAATCATCATCCTATTTTGGGAAACCTCCTGAGTCTTTTTGATGTCTTTGGTAGTCTTCGATAGTGTCTTTGCTTTCTGATATAAGACAATGCTCCTGGCTCATGTTGTGCACATGCTGTCCTAGATCTGGAGCCAGGCATTTCTCCAAGGAGCCCTAGTTCCTTTCAGTGGGTATGAAGAGACCATAATCTGAGGTCTAGATGTGCTTGATGATAATGGACTGCTCATTGTTTTCAGCAGAACTACCAAAAGGATCTGAGAGACTTTGTGTGTCTGTGTGTGTGTGTGTGTGTGTGTTTACTTGTTAAAGATAAAATATAGATCATGAAATCTGAAATCTATTGACACTTCTAAAGCAAATTCAGGGTTGCAAGTTTTTACTTAAACTCATTGTTCTTCTATCTGAATTTCCTTTCAAAGGAGATTAAATTCTGAGCATTTTACATGTAAGTGAGGTGAAGTTCAAATCCCTCTCCAGTTGTTATCCATTTGCTGCTCGCCTCATTTTCCAACCTGACTGTGAACTTCCTGAGGGCAGAGATCAAGTTTGGTTCATTATTCCTGGTTCCTAACAGACTACCTGACACATTGATAGTGCTTAGTAAACAGTTATTGAATGTCTGTTTCCTCTCCTTAAATAGAGAAATAAAGTGAATGGAATCTGAAAATTTGCTCAGAACTTTCAGCTGAGCCTATCCACCCATCCTCCCACCCATTACTTCAGTAGATAAAGACACAGCATACCCAGGTTGGAGGCTAGGGACATGGGGGATGAATGGTCCAGGCCCTCAAGAAATGCATGTGTTAGTGGGGGACACAAACTTGAACAGTTAGAACAGTTGTAACACAGTGTTATTAATCAACAGTGGTCTGGACAGCATGCTGTGTAGGTCTTCAGGAGGAGGAGCAGGCACCTCTTAGAAGGGTCGGAAGGGGAGGTACCAGGAAGCCTTTGCCGAGGAGGCCACACTTGTCCTGGGTGTTTAAGGATGCATCAGTGTTGTAGGTTGAGAGGAGGAAAGGCATTTGAGACCCATTAGTTCCTGACTTGCCTCCACTTTGTAATGCTGAGCTAGTTTGTTCCTGGACGAAGGGGTTTGCAGATGGGGTTGGGCGACCTCTGAGGGGGCTGCAGGAGAGCAGGCAGGCAGAGGGAGGGAGGAGGGAGCCCACAGGCCCGAGTCCCTTTTCAGAAGACAAGGGAGGCTGCCCTCTGCCCAGAGCACTGTTTGGAAACTGCTGTCAGCCCCTGTGCATGCAGTATGCAGATCAGCTGTGTGTCAATGAGAGTCATTTGCATTCAAGCTTGTTTGGGGAATACATTCCCTAGTCCCTCCGAGCCCGAGCACCCGTGTTACCCAAGACTCTACCAGTTGACTCACCATCACCTTCTTATCAGAGTGGGGAACCCCCCTCTGGCCTGGCTGGCCCAGTTCCAGGAGCCACAGCTGTCAGGCCTCTGAGTCCTGCCCCCGATGTGAGCAGAGCCACCCTTGCATTGTGGCAGCTCCTGGACCCAAGGATCAAAGAGTTACAATCATTTGTAAATGATCATCTAGTGATCCTTGCCCTGCTTTACAAGTCCCCACTGCCTATGAGCTACTTAAAAAGATTTTCATTAAATAAATTTACTTTTTAAGCCTAAATAGAAGCATTTCAAAAGAAAACTGTGTATTGTATGATTATCCTAAATGAGTATCACTCGCTTTAACAAAACCTCTATGCTAGTAACTGCAGTGCACACAAATCTCAGGGCTGTGCCTCCACTCCTCCCTCCTCTCTCTCTGTTAAAAAGAAGCAAACCGGAGGCAGGCAGCGTTTGGAAGGTGCTGAGGACCCTGCACACCCAAAGGAAACTTGCTTCCTGACCGAATCAGAACGACTGAGATGTGAAAAGGCAGCAGCCCCGCCGCTCTTCGGGTCCACGGTTTTCAATGCCTCTCCGTCTTACTTAAAAATTCCTTCCTCACACCACACTTTGGGAAACCAGATCGAGTTCAATACTCCCATTACAGATGGGGAAAATGAGGCCCAGAGAGCACAGGTGTCTTGGAAAGGGAGTTCCATGAAGGCGGGACGGCTGTCAGCCTTGGTCCCGCTGTGTCCCTCGCTCTGTGGCAGCATGAACGAGTGCATAGCCTCTCACACAGTCAGGAGGCGAGACTGAAACTAAAACCCAGGTTTCTGGACTCGGAGAGGTTTTTGCATCACAAACTCCCCCACCCTGTCCCAGGCCTTCAACACCTCTCCTCTACTTCCTCTTTCAGTTCTTGGGGAATTCCAGGGACTGTGCTTTTTGGGCAGGGCGCTGTGGTCCTGCCTGGACCTCACTCTTGTGCTGTGTCACCAGGTGTCCCCAGTGGTTTCAGATTGGTCTCTACGTTGCCTGGTGTGTGATGTGCAGGAGAGACAAGGCAGCAGCCCCTCTCCCCTCTCTCCGGTCTCAGCACTCAGCAGCCCCGAGCCCACCCTGGGCCATCAGCCCTGTCCCATGGGCCTGCCTGGGAGCCAGAGGGGAGGTGCGCATGGTAGACCTGGTGGGTGTGGACTGAGGGTGCCCGGTGCAGGTGGGAGAGGCCTGGGCCGGGCGAGGGACTCCTGTCCCTTAAGCTTCCCTCCCTTGCTCTTTCCTCTGAGGACACTGTTTTCTGCCCTCACCTGTGGGCTTGGTTCAGTGCTCTCCTAGGCTAGTCCCCAGGAGGCAGCCAGTCTGTCAGCTCCTGTCTGGGCCACCCACCCACATTCAGCATCTCTCCAGTTAGCCCTGAGACTTCAGAGATGAACAGCTCAGCCTGTGCCCCTAAGTTGCTGCCAGAGTTGGAAGTGGGGAACTGACCCATCCCCAGATGACCCCAGTATTCCACAGCCAGTGCTCCAAGGGCACCCAGCTTGGGAGTGTGGGAGCCCGAAGCATGGACACCCACCTGGCCTCAAGATAGCTTCCTGAAGGAGGGATGCCTAAGCTGGGCTCTGAGGGCAAGCTGAGATAAGGAAGGTCAGAGGATGGGCGGTGCTTCCGTCTGCAGAATGGCATGTGCAAAGGCCCTGGAGAGAAGGTGACAGATGAGGCCCAAACCAGGGGACCACACCTGCGGGGTCAGATGTACCCCAGGCAGAACAAGGAGCCACTGAGAGTTTAGCAAAGGAGACTTGTGGGAGGATTTGGGCATTAGGAAATGAGCTCTGGTTGTGGCTTTGGGCAAGGCTTCGTGGTGGTGCGGGGGCCGGGGGCAGGTCGGGCAGAAGGCAGCGTGAGCGCTCCTGTGGTGACTGTGGCTTCAGAGCCTGGCACAGCCGGGAACTACACTGGGTGCACGAGTAACAGAGAGACAGGTGAGAGAACCTGACCTTTCCCTCTCACACCCTCCCATCCCCCGGCCCCACCACCCATCAACAAGGGCTCAGAAGGAAGGCTTTTCCGAATGGGGGACACACGTGTCAGCTAGTTCTATACACAGGTGTCCTATTTCCTGTGGGGCTGGCAAAGCTGGAGGCCTGGTGTTCTGGGGAGACCGATGTCATCACTGCCCCTGGGAAGGCAGCCCGTCGGCCCCATCCCTCTCTGCCTTATGGTGGCATAGGTCCCAGCCACCGACTTCTGCCTCCATCCCTTCCCTTCCCCCTAGTCCCTCTTGGTTTCCCTGCCCGAGCCCACCAAGTCTGGATCGGATGCCTGCTGATCGATGACCGTCTGCTGCCCCTTCTCTCCCTCAGTAGCCCTGCCCAGTGCCTAATGTCGCCTACATTGCCCCCCCGGGCCCTCCTGTCATCACCCTTGCCTCATTCTGGGCCCCACAGGGTCTCAGGCCTCAGCCCGGCCCATGCCATCTCTGAGCAGTTCCGAGGGGCCCCCAACTCGCCAGCAGGCCCCTCTGCACGTCCGGGAAGAGCTAGAGCAGCTGTGAGGTTCGGCCCTGCCCCGGGCTTACTGTGTGTGAACCGCCTGCGGCCGTGCCTCTGTTTCCTCATGTGGGACATGGGGACAAAGTCCGGATCTCAGAGTCCCACCCTCTGCCTCCCTCCCAACACCTCCCTTCCAGGTGGGGGGTTCAGGGCCGCCATGTGTGCCGGGAGGGGTGCCGGTATGCCGGGCCGGCCCAGCCTGGGCGGCTTGTGGCTGCAGTTCTATGGCGCGTGGTCCTCCCGTCGCCGACCCCTGGGGTGGCCCGCGCGCTGAGCCGGTGGCCCGGGAGGCTCCCTGTTGTCGCTGGTGGACGACACGGAGTGTAAATTCGGTTGGTCACAGCCCCTCCTGCCCCTGCGTGCCACCGGCTTTAATCACTGTCATGGAGTTATAGTGCCAGAGAAGAGCTGCTGTCGTGTTGAAATGACAGTGAATTCAGGAAGGTGGGGCACTATGGAAAACTCCATACGCCAGAAGAAAAGGCAAAGAATGGGAACTGGGGTGGCTGGAATCCTGCCCCCCCCCACCCCCCCTGCCCCATCTTGGTGACATTGTTGGGACTCTCTAGGCACGTAGTTACAGCTGCTGTCACACGCACACCCCTCCCCTCCCGCATCCCTGTGGCTGAGGCCAGGGCTAAGGGCATTGTCACCAGCGGCGCTTCCGAAAGGGAGCACCCGATGGCCCAGTTGGGCAGAGGAGGTGACTGAGGCTCAGAGAGCTGGAAGGACAGCTAGTAGGGGGCCGCCCTGCCTCACACCTAGTGTCCGAGTCCGTGCACCCCCGCTAAGCATGCAAATAACCTGGATGCATCCCAATCCCCCCTCTCTGCATGTCCCCCAGCCCCCTGGTGCACAAGATAAAGCAAAAACGGCTCCAGAACTTTAAAATCCTTTCTCAGTCCAAGGCGATGCTCTTCACCCAGGGAAAATGAGTGCTGCAGCAGGCCTTTCTGGGAGAGCAGCCCCCGAAACCCCTGGGGGGTCTCTGAGGACCCTCCCTGATCCCCACGGCCCTGCCAGCTGCTACCCCTCCTGCATTGCAGGCCCCGGGTAAGTCCCTGCCTCCCATTTGTGAGGGGTGAAGGGGGACTTCCCCGGGCTCTTCTGCTGGTGCTGGTGGCCTCGGGGTCCCTCCCAGCAGGGCGGGCAGGCAGCCAGCGTGGCCCTGGGCTCCCCTGGTGAGTGACGTGGGTGGGTCTATCTGACTGAGGGCAGAGAAAGGCAGGTGGGACTGAGAGGACTCATCCCTGCTCAGAGACAGCACAGGCCAGGCTCGGGGCTGCTGGTCCCTCTACGGCCATGCTTCTCAGCCTTCCTAATACAGTCCCTCACGTCGTGGTGACCCCCATAACATTATTGTCGTGGCTACTTCATAACTGTCACGTTGCTCCTGTTATGAATCGTCATGTAAATATCTGATGTGTGTTTTCCGATGGTCTTAGGCGACCCCTGTGAGAGGGTCGTTCGGCCCCCAAAGGGCACGACCCGCAGGTTGGGAAGCCCTGCTGTACAGGGACTGGGCTCTGTCAGGGCAGTGTGGGCCGGGCCGGAGCAGGGTGGCCAGGGCCCTGGAAGCCCGGACTAGCAGCTTATCCCAGCTCCACCTCCCGCTCTCTGCAGAATGCTGGTGAGCCTCACCTTGCCCAATTTCCTCTGAGCATGCCCAAAACGATGAATCTGGGGGTCACCTGATTGTTTCTCCTCTTTCAGGTAGCCTCATTCATGTCTTTATGGTGTGATAACACTATTATTATAAACTACTTATATTAATATATCTATAAATAAATAACATTTATACTATATAATGAATTATTATTATCGCTGATGTCTGTGGACACTTAGGACACGTATGTGCTAAGTTCTGCGCCTCTGTGCTGCTCCCTTTCTGTCGTTTTCTACACCGCACATTACAGTCCACCCCCCCAAGGAGGCCTCGGTGCCTTACCCGGGCGTCTGGGACAGGAGTCGGCCGGCCCTCAGCCTCGGAGCCAGCCCCACCTTTGGGAGCTGGATGGGAACAAGGTCTGTGAGTGTCCGAGTGGGAGCCAGCCCTCAAAGCAAGTCACAGTGACTGTTCTTGGAGTATTTCTTGGTAAGGTATTTCAAGTGCCCTTTGGAGAACTGCTTCTCAGAGAACACAATGATTACGTTCGTGAAGGGTTCTCGGTAAACAACATTCCCCAGGTCTTCCAGCTCCTTTACCCGTCTCTTTGGATGACAGTTCTAGTTTCTAGGATCAAAAGTCCCTTCTCCGGATGGTGTGTGAGCCAGGAGGACCCCAGGTGCCAGCCCTCATGTTTCCAGATGCTCTGGGGGCACAAGGGACACCAGCACAGAGAGCACACCAAGTCCTCTCACTGTTTCCTCAACTCCTTCCCACCACTCCAGTACCAGCTTGGTTTTACTAAACAGGAATCTGGAGCACAGAGAGGTGAATAACTTGCCCAGGGCCACACAGCTATGTGATGGTGCAGTGTGATGGGCCCCAGGGGACGAGCCCCCCCCACCCCACACACACACACACGGTCCTTGTCCTCCAGGAACAGCCACGGGCCCGGGGCCCTGACACCCCTCAGGGCTCCCCTGAGGGCTGCGCTGCCCGGAGCATCACAGCCACCAACGCGCTCCCTCCCAGGACACACGGCAACACGGGCGGCTTCCCTCTCCAGGCTGCCCGCGCTGGACTTGTCTATGTGGACCTCACTGGTGAGCCCTTTGAGGGGAAGGGGAGGGATCCCCAGGCTGTGGGGCTCCCGGAGACTAAGACACTCCCACAGCGTGGACGGCTCGCAGGAGCCACTGCTGGTCACCCCGAAGATGCCCTGCAGCTGCTTCTAAGTGGGGCCTGCACAGCTCCATGCAAACGGCATGACCAGCCACCTCTTCCAACCCAGCCTGGGGCCTGCCCTGTGGGGGTTCAGCTGCTTTCTCCAAGGCCAGGAAGAGGCTCCACTCTGTGGGGGCCTAACCTGTCCTCCGTAGTCCCCACCCCCAGGAGACTTGCGTGCCCTTTTGGCACCAGGAGTTTCTCCTACAGATGAAGGCTTTTAACTGGACCTGGGGGATCTCGAGTGCTTGTGACTTAGCCAAATGGCTGCTGGCCTAGAGTCCTCGAACCCCCTTAAGTTTTTCCCTTATAGGAATACAATGCAGGCTGACCAGACGAACCACTTTAAACAGGCCAGGAAACAACGGGCCTGTCCCGTTTCAGACAGTACGTCTGGTCAGCCTCGTCTCACTGGGCTAAGTTCAAGGTGCCAGCAGGCTGACCACAGGTACTGTTTGATATGGGACAGGCCCGTTGTTTTCTGTGCCATTTAAAATGGTGTGTCTGGTCCGCCTAGTACAGTGGCCTAACTCGGCTGGGCTGGGGACCACGCATTCTCCCGGGTAACACAGAATCAGTGCAGTGGGCAGAACACTGGCCTTAGATAGAGCTGGGTCTACCCCTGGATCTGCTTCTAATATGCTGTTGACATTACACGAGGTCATCGCTCTTGTCCTGTGAAATGGACCCACCTCCCTGAGTTATGAGGTTTCAGGAAAAAATTATGTAAAAACATGCTTTTTGAATGGCCAAGTGCTGCCCATGTGAACGGTTATCCTGTGATGGTGGGTGGCCCCTCCAGCCGGCCCCAGCCACCCCTGGCGTCGCTGGGTTTGTCCTTTGTCCTCCAGCCCTCCCCCTGCATCTCAGGCCCTCTCAGCCCTGTCCTCCCTCCCGCTGAGAGAAGGCGGTGCGGAACTCCCAGGGGTCTGAGCGCCCTCCCCAGGACCCTAAAGACCTGGCTGTGAGTCCTTCATGGACGGGGGACCCCAGCCTCCCTCTGTCATGGTTTCCTCCTCCATGATTTAGTCCCATTCTCTCTCCAGCTACCAGAACCCTGAAGGTAAGTTTTCAGAAGGGGACAGTGACCTCCTTGGAGGCAGGCATGCTGCCCTGTGCAGGGTTCAGGGACACAGGCTGGGCAGGGACAGGGAGGTGAGGACTCGCCCTCGCTGGGGTTTTACACGTCACCCTCTTGACTTCCTGTAGCAGCCCCGTGAGGGCAGCAGTTTCTGTCTGCCTTACGCACGAGGCCCTGAGCAGTTAGCTGTTGGGGGCAACTCGGCCCTCACCCAGACCTCGTGGCACCTCTCGGCGGCCAGTTCTTCCAGGAAAG
>PVJL010008517.1:0-66057 GCA_004026885.1 Lyroderma lyra
GATTACATAGGTTTCAGGCATACAATTCTACAGTGCATTGTCAACTTGATGTATAATAAGTTCACCACCTAATGTGACCCCTCTTTCCATCACCTTATATTTAGCTTCCCCCCCTCCTCTCCCACCCCCTCCCCTTTCTCCCCTCCCTAACCCACTCGTCCCCAAATAAACATTAAACTATTGATTGTGTCCATGGGTTGTTTGTTCATTTCTTTCTTTCTTTGCTTTCAGTTTTATATTCCGCATATGAGTGAAATCATGCAGTTCTTTGTTTTTTCTGCCTGGCTTATTTCACTAAGCATGAGGATCTCCAGGTCCATCCATTTTGTTGCAAATGGCAATATTTCATCTTTTCTTAGAGCTGAGTAGTATTCCATTGTGTATATGTACCACAGCTTCTTTATCCAGTCATCTGTCGCAGGACACTTTGTTTGTTTCCATGTTTTGTCCACTGTGAACAGCGCTGCTATGAACATTGGGGTACAGAAGTCTTTGCAGACGAAGGTTTTCAAGTTCTTTGGGTAGATCCCCAGAAGGGGGATAGCTGGGTCAAATGGTAACTCCATTCCCAATTTTCTGAGGAACCTCCACACTGCCTTCCACAGTGGTTGTACCAGTTTGCACTCCCACCAGCAGTGTACCAGAGTTCCTTTGTCTCCACATCCTCTCCAGCACTTGTTATTCCTTGTCTTGTTGATAACCGCCATTCTCACAGGTGTGAGGTGGTATCTCATTGTGGTTTTGATTTGCATTTCCCTGATATATTTTTTTGAATAATGCTTAAATTAATTATTACAATTGGCCCCAATTTTCCACTTCTCTCTATATCTATGTCCTCTGCAATGTGACTTTGCAGTTCCTTTCAGCAATAAGAGAGGTCTATTTGCTCACTCCTTGAATCTGCAATATTATTGTGACTTGCATAGACCAATAGAATACGGCAAAAGTAATATATGAGTTCCAAAGTCTAGGCCTCAAGAAACATGACATGCTTGTGTTCTTTCTTTTACTCTGCCTTTTCCATGACAGTATGAGCAGTGTAATTTGCTTAAGTGTGAAACATGTAGAACAGAGCAGAGGCAGCCAAGTAGTAACAGCCAAGATACAAGACATATGAAAGACAGCCCAAGATTAACAGAATGTCCTAGGCAACCCACACCTAACTGCAGATGTGTGAGACTGACTCATAACCACAGAATCACCCAGATGACCTGTATAGGCATAGAAAATTGTAAATAGTTCTTGTTTTAAGCCACTAACTTGAGGGTACTTGTTACACACAACAAAGCTACTGACATAAATGCTATAGAAAATTTATGTAAGAGATGGAATGGTCCAGCATGAGAGTGTAGGTGATTATATCCATGCTTACATTGCATAGCAAACTTTTATGAAGATTAATATAAAGAACATATTAACTTTATTATGAGGAAAACACTATGTCCTCCAAATTGTCATCATGACTTATTTGGAGTCATACTTGTTTTAAAAGTCCCTGTGGTCACGGAGCACAAAGGTATTGCCATTTAGAATATACCAGGTAATTTATTCTAGACAATTCTACCCCAATAACTAATATGTTGTTTCATTCATGTAAAAATAAGATACCTGGCAAGCTCATTACCTGAAATAGAAGTAAAAACTGGGATTGATGGCAGGAAGAAGTGTCTGAGCAATAAAAATAGAACTAAAATCCACCAACAGTAATACATTAAACTCTGGCAAAGCCAATCAGAAGTTTGCTCAGGGCTTTTTTATACTTATCATAACAAGCTTAGTGATCTTGATCCCTAATCCACTGTTAATGAGAAGTGGCAAATTAAAAGAAGAGAGAATTACTAGAGGTATGTATATATGTGATGTGCTATCTAAAAGCATTAAAAAAATGGCAAAGAATAAAAACTATGAACAGACCCAAAAATCTCAGAGGCATAGCAGTCCAGGGTCATTTAATGTAACGGAAAAGAGCTCCATATACATCAAGAGAAGCTCAGACATCATTGTACTACATCTCTTCATCATTCATTCATTCATAAATTTATTCAACAAATGCCATATATGCTGAGCTTTTTCTCTAGTTACTGTACTGGCCAGAACCTAAAGGGCTTATAATATTAATTAGAGCTTACAATTTGGCCCAGCAACATGTATAATGATGATGATGTTTTTAATAGTCCATTCACTAAAGGGTTAAATAATGTTTGGTCAGCTAAAATATTCATGCAAAATGGTTAAGATTTCTTCCTATGTTTAAAGGGTAAATCTTCAGTTATCTGGAAAGTGCACACAATAAGAATGACTCATTCCAGAGTGTTCCCAGATGGCTTAAGTTTTATATTATTAGTATGTCTAATTTTTTGTAAGTTTTGTATGATTAGTATGCCCATTTCTAATATAGAAATGTTCACATTTCTAAGGGAAAGGAAAAGTGAACTTGTGTAGATTGTGCCTAAAGAGGTAAAATTTGCTTAAAAATTAATTTTAAATAAATATAATTAGTTTGCTTTAATAGTGGGGAGGGGAAATAAAAATTAGATGATATTTAAGGCATTGAAAGAAGAAAAACAAAGGTTTATTATTCTAAAAATTTCTTAAATCTGCTAATCGTGAAAAATATAAAATATACTAACAACCTTTTTTGTGTTTTGCTTTCTTAATGGTATTTAAAAACAGTTATTTTCAGAAATGAGGAAGTTCTGACCTGTCGGCTGGATAAAGGTCTGCTGCAGGTGGTGTTGATTGCTTGAGAGAGCACAAAATTTTAAGCTCCTAAGTAAAGATTAAACTGGCCAAAAAAATCCAATGCATGCCTAACACTTAGAAAGATCATAGCCCCTCTAAAGAGTTATGAAATCCACAAGTCACATTGAAAAGAGATTCAATTAGGTGATCAAAATTCAGACACTTTCAGTTCAAAATGGTGAACTGATCTGAAGCAATTGTTCTCTTTCTCCTAAGACTCCTAAAGTACATTTAAAAATAATAATAGGGTAACCTATGCAAAGAGAATGGAAGATGACCATCAAGAGACAAAATATTTCAATGTATTCCTAGTAGGTAAACAATTGGTAGTGACGTGGTAATTCATAAATTGAGATGCAGGAAACCCAAACCAAAAGCATGTGAGGAGGAAGCTAACATTTAGGAAGATACCTACCTATCCTGAAGAATGCCAGAGTTTAGGGGTGTGGAAATACTTGATATAAAAGAGGAGGATAGGGACACATGGTACTGAAGAGAATAGAGTCCATCATCCAGGCAATGAAAGTTCCAGAAGGAGAGTATAGAGCTAGCAGGTAGGAGAAAAATATCAAAGAAATTATAAGATAATTTATCTGAGATAAGTGACACAAGTTGTCATACTGATAGGGTTCATTGAATAACCAGTACATTGTAAACAAATTCTTGCATCTAGACACATTATTACAAATTTTTGGAACATCTAGCTTAAAGCAAAATCATAACCACTTCCAGAAAAGAACAAGTGAAACAAAACAACTCAAAACACAGTTAACCCATGAAGTAGCAAGAATAAAACTGGAAACTAAAAGGCTATGAACTAAGGCTCTCAAAGTTTTTCTGGAAAATGTATTCTACCTAGAACTCCATAATCAGCTGTTTTAGCCTAGGTCCTCAGGAAAGCACTTTGAAGAAAGAATTGAAGTCCTGATACTTTTCTTGATAGGTGTAAGTCCAGGGTGGTGAGGATGATGAACAGGAGAAGTGAGACAAGGGAATGTGATGCACTAAATGTGAAGCAGCACTACACTGGCCACCAATTCATAAGCCCCAAATTCATCAGGTGCCTATGCTCAGTGCCTGAGTCTTCTCTGGAAGAGCTTCAAAAAGAACTGTGTCTGCAAGTCATCCAAGAAAGAAAGAGGAGGGAATTTACCTTCCCATTGTATACTTCTTGTCAGTTTTTCATTGGTCGAGATTCACTCCATGGGAATATAATCCCCTGTGATATTGTGATATAATAAAAAATTATATATTAATATCTGTATGCTACCCAGAAAAAAATGCAGCCATAAATGCCTCTATTTTTTTTAATTCATTTTTATTGTTAGACTTATTGGGGTGACATCTGTTAGCAAGGATTACATAGGTTTCAGGCATACAATTCTACAGTGCATTGTCAACTTGATGTATAATAAGTTCACCACCTAATGTGACTTCTCTTTCCATCACCTTATGTTTAGCTTCCCCCCCTCCTCTCTCACCCCCTCCCCTTTCTCCCCTCCCTAACCCACTCATCCCCAAATAAACATTAAACTATTGATTGTGTCCATGGGTTATAAGTGAAATAAGCCAGACAGAAAAAACAAAGAACTGCATGATTTCACTCATATGCGGAATATAAAACTGAAAGCAAAGAAAAAAGAAATGAATAAATGCCTCTATTTTTCATATTACATGGCCAGAAACTCTCCAGACAGCCCTTGTACGTCTTTGTTTCAGGCTCCTAAATCCTTTGTATTTCCTAAGCGATAATGGTACTTGGAGAATCTTTTGTTCTAATATTTGGTCTTTGATCCTGGTTCTTGACACAGAGCTCCTAAATCACTTGCATTTCCTGAATAATAGGAGCATGTTTCATTCTAATGAGGCAACTTTGGGTGGGCTCCTGGTCAGCTTCAAGATGAGGACTGGTCACCTGAAAGACCAAGCCATGATTAGAAGCCTGGAATTTTCAGTCCTACTCCTCTATCTTCTAGGGAGGAAAGAGGGGTTAGAGATTGAGTTGATAATTGAGCCTGCCTACATGATGAAGCTGCCATAAAAATCTCTGAACTAAAGCATCCAGAGAGCTTCTAGGTTGCTAAACAAATCAATGTTCTGAGAAGGTGGCACACACCGAGAGGTCATGGAATCTTTGTAACCCCGCCTATGTCCCTTTCCCTATGCATCTGTTCTACCTGGCTATTCCATTTATAATGAACTGGTAATCTAGTGAGTAAACTGTTTTCCTGAGTTCTTTGAGCCATTCTAACAAATTATCAAAACTGAGGACAGGGTTGTGGCAACCTCGATTTATAGCCAGTCAGAAGTACAAGTGACAACCTCGGACTTGTGATTGGTGTATGAAAGGAGAGTAATCTTGGAGGGGGGGGTGGAAAAAAGGAAAAACTGTTTCTCCTCAACACTACTTCACTCTAATTACCAAGTGTGTGAAGTTTTACTCACATTGAGCATTCCCCACCAGCTGGGTGTACTGGAATTAAATTCAGTTCTGATACTGTCTACCTGGAGATAGTGTCAGATTCCACAAGTTAAGGACAAGATTGCCCATTAGAGTTGTACACTTAAGATTAGTGTTTATTATGCACATATCAGGGACTAGACCTCATGCTCTGCATTGGAACATTTCATCGAAGTCTGGAATAAGAGGTACAAACACACACAGATGGGAGTCTGAGCAAGAGGAAAAGAAAAGAGGCATTTGAGCGACCCTGAGTAGAAGCACACGGTTTGTGTGCTATAACTTGGTTAAACACTCAGTTGGGAGGCAGAATAAAGCCATTTTCAGACGTCCATTTACTTTTTATTTTATTTTTTGAATTATTTTCCATATATAACATATATAAAGCAAAGTGCATAATAAACACTAATCTTAAGTGTACAACTCAGTAAAGCTTTACATGTTTAGGCCACCAGTTTAGCACCACCCAGATTAAGATATTTGGAACGTTTCCAGAACCCAATTTACCTCATGCCCCTTGACAGTTAGTACCTGCCACCTAGAGGAGAACTTATGTAGTCAGAACTACTATTCTGACTTTTAATGTCATGTGTTTGTTTTGCAAGCTCTTGGATTTCATATCAATAGAATCCAGTAGTATACACAGTTTTGTGTCTGTTGCTCTAAAATCTTCTTGGGATTCATCCATGTTGTGTACAATAGGAGTTTGTTCTTTTCTTATTGTGGCATAACGTTTAATCATATTGCTCCACTGAAATACATTTATCCATTCTTCCATTAATAAGCATTTGGTTTTCTCCAATTATGAATAATGCTTTTACAAACATTCTTTTATATCTTTTCATAAACATACGCATGCATTCCCTTGTGCATATATGTAGTAGTCAGATTCCTAAATCATAAGGTAAGTGTATGTTTAGCTTAATAAATTTTCCAAAGTAGTTGTCCCAATTTATACTCCTACTAGCAACACTATGAAGGTATAATTAAAACAGTGTAGAATCAGAGCAAGGATAGAAAAATTGTCAAAATATATATCCATATATATATATTTTTTTCAACATATATATAATATCAAGGTTATATATATTCAAGTTAAATATATACTAATAAATCAAGTTAATATATGTATTATATATAATATTATATAGATAGATAGATAGATAGATAGATAGATACCCAATGTGGCATTGCAATTAAATTGAAAGAAAGGATAATCTTTTCTACAAATGGTGCTGTATCAATTGTATATCCATGTGAAATAATATAAATCTTGACCTCTACCTCACACCACACCCCAACATTAGAGATTAGTATTAACCTAAGTGACTCAAATAGAATAGGTAATAAACTAAAGTTCTAGAATAAAACATAGGCAAGTATAATTAGGATTTTGAGGTCAGGCAAAAATTTCATAAAGAGTATCCAATGAACACTGACCATAAAAGAAAAAAATAGAACTTTATAAAATTAAGAACTCCTGTTCATCTAAAGATATTATTAAGAAAGTAAAAAGACAAGTCACAGACTTGAAAAGATATTTACAATCCATATATCCATAAAGGAGTCATATTCGGAACATATAAAAACCTTGTACAGATCTATAACAGACAAAAATTAAAAAATGGATAAAACATTTGCACAATTTTACTTCACAACAAAACATATCTAAATAGCTTGTAAACATGAAAAATTCTCAATATCACCAGCCATCAGGGAAATGCAAATTAAGATCACAAGGCAATACTATCTCATATACACCAGTACAGCTAACGTTTAAAAGCATTCATATTGGTAAAGACATGGAACAATTGGAAATTTCATTTTCAGATTTTTAGGTACACTAAAATTAACCTCCCATAACTTTTGAGAAGTTACTTGAGGCTGTATTTTCTAAAAACGAGGAAGTTAAGTAAAATGAATGAGGAAGTAAGATGTAGAAAGGAACAGCTCCAACCCACGAGAGTAAAGAATGTTCCAGGATTATGGCTGTGCAGTATGTTTGGGTGAGCAGCTATTTCAGATAGAAGCAGGAGAAAAGAGTGAGTGCTCCAACAAGATCTCCAGGGAAAAAGAAAAGGAATTTGTTGAAATAAGTAAAATGATAAAGAGTTCTTCTTCTTTTTCTTTTTTTCCTTTCTTTTTTTTTCTTTTCTTTTCTTTTTTTTTTTTTTTTTTGAGAGCTGTTGAGCTTTTTGAGCTTATGGTAAAAGCATTTGACTGGAGTTAAAAAAAATCACTCTAAGGATAGTCCCTTTTTAGTGATATAGTCATAGTCATGAGATTAGATCCACAGAGAAGGAAAAGTATATTTAGCACACAACTCAGAAGTTAAAAAATATATATATAATTATATATGATATGATGTTATATATTATATTATATATTATATAACATAATATATAATGTTACAGTAATATAAATATTGTTTGTTTTCTAATTTTAAAATTAATACTAGACAAACCATAGAAGAATAGCTATGGTTAAAAATAGAATGTAGGGAGTTCCCTGGTGGTGTAGTGGCTTAAGGCTTCGGCGCTGATGCTGTCAACGCTGCAGCCTGGGTTCCATTCCCAGCCAGGGAACCAGCCACATACTACAAAAAAATAAAATAAAATAAAATAAAAATAGAATGTAAAGTTATCAACTTTGACAGTGTGAAATTAAAGGCACAATAGAAGGAGTGGAGTATTGACAAGACCTAAGGGAGAAAAGATATGCCATCTGTACTTGTATACATGCCCATGAGAAATTTCATCAAAATAAGCCAATATATGGCACAGAAATAGCTGAGAGACACCAGATATGATGGGGGAAATGTACAGATGACATAATGTCAAAATGCTCTAGTCCTCTGGGCTTGTATAAAGTTCTAGAACTGTGTCCCAAATTCCATGCATGGTAGTAAAGCTGTAACTCTAAAAAGACAGATTAGTTTTACATCTATATGATAGAATGGGCCTAAAAGAGAAATGAAGTTTTGTTAAAGGGCATCATATACACTTTTAAGTAACCGAAGTCATCCATCATGTACACTTCAGTCTGAAGACAGACTTCTCATCTATAATATATGTATACAAGGATATTTATGCAGTACTGGAAACACTCTAATTGTCCTTCAGTAAGAAATTACAGTGCATCCACACTCTGGAATAGTTACAATAAAGCCATGTAGTTAAAGCTATATCTGTGATCCTATTAATGGGGGGGGGGGGAAGCCCAGTGTATGTATGTGTGTGTGTGTGTGTGTGTGTGTGTGTGTGTGTGTGTATAAGTGGGTGGGAAAGGTCTGAAAAGATGCATACCAAAATATTGATATGGTAATCTGGGGAAGCAAAAGGGAATGTGGGTTAGGTGAAAGAGAATTCTCACTTTTACTCTATATTATGTTATGTTACATTTTATGTTATTTTTGAATGTTTTAATTACATTTCACATGATCAGAATTGCACATAAATGTGATTTACAAAACATGAACTTATTCTAAGTTTTGGTGAGGAATGCAATTCCAGTCAGCCCATCTTATGCCATCCTTCATTTTAAAGCCTTTTAAGGTACCCTACTGCTTCAGAATAGACACCTGACTTTTAAACGTGATTTGAAAAGGGACTGTTTGCTTTTCTTACTTCAGTTATTTACTTCTTGATATTATACCTAATACCAAGGGGCCTGGAAAGCGCTATCCTGCCATGTGCCTACAAGTAATACTGGATACTTTTGGAGAAAGGTACTAGTTCATGATCCTTTTTGTATGCAAAATACACTCACCCCTTGCCAACAATGACAACCCCAAAGTTCTCCCATCCTGTCACAGCATGAAGCTCAAAGTCCAGGAACATTAGTTGATACCCAGGAGTTACTGTAATTTCTAATTGCAAACCAGTCAATTCTCCGTTATCAGCCAACAACACATTCCTAGAATTGTTTCTAACACTTGGAAAAGGAGTACTGTCTCCCAACCCAGCAAGTGTCTGGCATAGCAGAGAAATTCACTGATGTCAGCAAGACTGTGAGGCAGGCAGCATCTGTAGTCACAGCTGCAGCCAAAAGGGATGTCATCCACCTTATTAGTGTCTGACATAGTTGATCACACACTCCTCCTTGCAAAACATTCTTTATTGGACTTTTTAGAACCCCATACTCCTCTAGTTTTCCTATCTCACAACCTTTCCCATTCCAGTTAATGGAAATTCCAAAACCTTAGCTTATCCTTGCCTCTTCTTTCTTTCACATACCACATGCAATTTATTACCAAATCCTGTCAATCTTATCTTCAGAGCATTTCCAGAATCTGACCTCCACTGCTTCTTGTTATCTTTGCTGCTACCATCTAGTCTGAGTCATCAACATCTCCTACCTGCACTATTTGCAATAGCCTCCTAACTGGGCTTTTTGCTTCTGTTCCTGCCCACCTGCAGTCTACTCTCAACACAGCAGCCATGGTGATCATATCACTCCTTTGCTCAAAACTACCAGTGCTACATCATCTCATCCAGAAATATTCCTATATGTTCGAGTTCCCTGATATTTATTTTCTCTTATTTCCCATCACTCTTCCCCTTTCTCACTCAGCTCAGTTGCTGGCCACCTTGCTGTCCCTCAAACATACTAAGATTGGTTTCACCTCAAGATCTTTACACTTGTGGTTTCCTCTGTCTGGAATGCATCTTCTCCCACAAATCTGTGTGACTCTCTTAGCTCCTTCAGATTTCAGCTGACATATCACCTTGATTAAAGAGGTATTTTTTGACAATCCCATCTAAAACAGCAACCGTACAGCTGTCCCCTCCCTAAATCACTCTCTCTCCCCTGCATTCTTTCTTATTTATTATTACATCATTTTAACACTTCTCATCATCTGAACATATGTGTTTATTGTCTGCCTCTCCACTAGAATGTAAGCTCCATGAGGGAAGAATTTTGTTTGTTTCCCTAGAGCCTGAAATAGTGTCTGACGTATAGTGAACACTAAGTAAATATTACTGACCTCACCCTGTGTTGTATATGGGAAGAGATCAGGGAAAGAAAGTAGATGTTAGGAGTTTGGCAAGAGGAGGCCTGGAAAGGCCACTGAGGAATATAAATGAAACAGAGCTGAAAGACCTTGAATGAAACAGAAATATCTGGAATGCCAGTGATTTCTCTGAGGAAGAGTTGCTACAAATCAGATTGATGCTATTTCTCCTGCTTATACTCAGAAGCCTGGGAAAAGTGGGTTCCAGTTTGATAGGTATAGTTAGACAGATTTTAATCATTTTAAAAAATGAATATGTTTTATTGGAATAACTGGAGATATATGACTATACATCATGGGCAAGGGATCAAAGCTAGCAGAGAGCAGTCCTTTAAATCTCAAGGACAGAGCAAATTTTGAAGTTCATACTTTGGTACCCAATCAATGGGATCCTTCTGTCCCCTGGTGGCATCATAGCTAAACTGCACAGGAAGATACATTCCTTGGAGAAGGCAAAACAAAAAGTAAAGGTTAATATTCCCTTGTATGTATGTATTATATCTCAGCCCTAAGAAAAGATGAAATATTGCCATTTGTAACAGCATGGATGGATCTTGAGATTAACATGCTAATCTAAATAATTCAGACAGAAAATGTCAAGAACCATATGATTTCACTCATATGTGGGATATAAAACTGAAAGCAATAAAAGAATAAGACAAAAATCAAAGAAATAAAACTCATAGACACAAGCAACAGTTTAGTGGTTATCGGAGGTTAAGGGGCAGGTGGTAGAAGATGGTAAAGGGGCTCAAATATATGGTGATGGACAGAATCAGAATTGAGTCTGGGTGGTGAACACACAACACATATGTATTATAAAATGTACACTTGAGACCTATGTAAATTTACTAAACAATGTCACCCCAATGAATTTAATTAAAATAAATAAATTATAAAAAATGTCAAGGTTATAGCTCTCAAAGCCTGTAGCAACCATAAGTGTGTGTACATACATGTGTTTGCTTGGCATAAAGATCTCCCAATGTTTTCCCCCTATGAAACTTGGCCATGCTTCCTTAGTCATGTAACTTCAGCATCAAAGGAGACCAGTTGAATGGAAGATACTTCTCTGACACAGTTAAGTTTGGATATAAAACACACCCTATAATCCAGGCCCTAGACAACCTCCTTTTATAACAGTCTGCCAAATGTGTTTGTAGAAAGGATTTCTGTTGTGGCTGGGAGGTTGGCATAGGCAACCTCAAAGTCCCCTCCAATTTAAGCTCTACAAGTTTAGGATGAGGCTGTCTCACCCCATTCCTTTCTAGTCTTTGAACTTTCCCACTCAGTCTCTCACTTCTTGGGAGCACCTACATGCCCCTGGATTCTTAGCATTGTACTTCTAACTTCTACCTAACAATACATTTCTTATTCCTTCATTTGTGTGATTGGAGATCATATCTCTAAACTGTATTCTGATCACAGTCAACTCCCAGCTAACAGTTATCTTAACTTTAACAGATACAGGAATCACGAGAGAATGTCAAAAACAGAGAATTCCAATTCCTTCCCACCTCACCCTCCAACTCTGATTTAGAGCATCAAGATGGAGTTTGGAGGTTTTCATTTTACCCAGTACTTTATGTCTCCCAACTGTAAGTGGTCTGTGGATGACACTTGGGAAACATGGGCCAAAATGGTAGCCTAACCAAAGAGGGTTCTGAATCCCCTCCTCAGACACTGCCCCAAACCCTTAAAAACAGAGTTAAGAAATTTGCAATTGTCATATGTAGAATTTGGTATCTCATATGTCCTGTATGCTGACTTGGATACAAAATGACCCAATGTTGCAAAGACATTTGGTCACAGCTACTGACCACTCTCATTCTGTCTTCCTAGCTTCAGGATCATGGCCAGCTTTGGCCAAGCTTCCTGATTGAATCTGCTTCCTTGCTTGGTTCCAGTCTTAAGCAATGAATCTTCTATTTGTCTCATTTTAGTTCAGTAAATTCCTGTAACATATATTATGAAGTGAAAAATAGCAGAGAAGCTCCTGGACAGATGCAAAGGGTTAATAAAACATCAAATGTCTGTTGTTAGATGGATAGACTCTTGGTTTGGATATTTTTTACTCCATGATAGTAAAGTTAAAAAGAATCTAATTGGTCCCTTGCACTTTATAGATAATTAAAGCACAGCTTAGAAAGATGAACTGATTCCTTCAAAATCACTAGCCAACTGGAGGTAGAGCTAGGACTAAACTGTAGGCCTCCTTACTCCCAGTCAATTGCTATTGTTGGCAGCAAAGAGGCAAAGCTATGGACATTGATGAAGATGATCCCAGTGAATAGTGATCCCTGTGATTTAGATACCTTAACAAACATTAACTCAGCTCAATAAGTGAGAAACCAAACCCTATGGGATCCTTAGTTTTGCTCTTTGCCTGGCTCCCTAGACCTATTGAACATGAGTTCCAGAAAAGTCAAACTCCAAAAGTCTTACATTGACATATTCCCCTCCTACTTTCACAGTAATTGCTGGGAGTAGTCACCCAGAAGTAGGCTGACCTGAGCTCTTGTTTTGAATGGGACAGCCAACAATGGTACTGCCCAGTTTCAGATAGTACATATATGGTCAGCCTAGTCTCACTGGGTTAAATTCAAGGTGTCAGGAGGCTGACCGTATATACCATTTGAAATGGGACAGGACCATTGTTTTCTGTCCCATTTAAAATACAAGTTGACAATACACTGTAGAATTGTACACCTGGAACCTATGTAATTCTTGTTAATCAATGTCACCCCAATAAGTCTAACAATAAAAAATTTAAAAAATTAAAAAAATAAAAAATAATAGTACATTTGGTCTCCCTATCCAGAAGTAATTGTGTTGCAAGTTCTATGTAGCACACACACACACACACACAAAGATACACACATTCCCAAATACACATAATTATAAATAAAGGGGAAGGTATGATATCCTGATCAGGAGAAAAAGAGCAGTCCCAGCATGTATAATTTTGGCGCTTCGTTGGGGGGACATGTGATTCACAATTATTTCATTTTAGAATGAATAATCCTAATGGCTGGTACATAATTTCTTAAGCCATATATTTAATTGTATGCATTGTATAGTTGTAGATGGCGGAAAATTGCTGTTTTCAAAAGTCTTAATTGCTTTTCTCTTCTGAAATTACCATTATTTTAAATTTATATTTAAGATAAAATTTTTAAGTGGCTAGGAAACACTCCTTACTCTAATGCAGGGGTTGGTAAACTCTAACTAGCTTGCCACCTGCTTTTTGCAAATAAAGTTCTACTGGAAGACGGTCACACCTATTTGTTTACTTTTTGTCTGTGGCTGCTTTCACACTGACAGCAGAATTGAGTAGTTGAAAAGGCCTGCAAAGTCTCAAATATTTACTATTTGACCATTTACAGAAGAACAGTGCTTTAATTTAATCTATTTTTATTTTTATTTTTTGGCTTAAAGGACAGAAATCCATTCTCACAGTTCTAGAGGCTGAGTTCAACATCAAGGCACTAGCAGATCTAGTGACTGGTGGGAACCTGCTTCCTGGTTTGCAGATGGCAGGAAAAGGGATTATTCTGGGTGGTATTCTGCATGAGCATTAATGTGAAAGCCTGTATCCATGCAGTTTAACTCAAATTCCTAGTTTGCAAATTTAAATGTTAAGGAAGGGTCAGTACAGGCCACAGTGTAATAATTTTCATGGAGATTTTCTCCATAAGGCATTATAGGGGATGAAAATGAATCAACAGAACTTTCATTAAGTACTAATATTGCCTCATATAAAACTCTGCACTGAGAAACAGGATTGAAATATCTCAAATTAGAAGCTGCCATATAAAAAAGTGTCTAAAAAGATGAAGCATTCAGTAAAATAAAAAGGTATGTATTTTGGCATGAAGAAAATTGTATACATAGTACTAGATAAACCCAGGCATCCAATTCCCTGACCTGGTTAGGCGGAGCTGCAAAAAAACTTCACCTTTAATGGATCTCAGATTGGGGTTGTTGCTCACATTCTGTGTCCAATAGGAAATAAACATACTATACCAGTGGTGCCGCAAGTGCATGTACAAAGTTCTAGCTTTGTCCCTGAGATCCTTAGAAGCCATTTTGGGAAATCATTCTTCATAAAACAATTAGGGACTCTTTCTAATTAGGCCTGGATTGTCAATATGTCTTACATATGTCCAGAGTGACATTTGACAGAGTGACATTTGAGACCACAGTGAGAAATACAAGGTTTACAATTAGACAAGGTGTGCTATAATTTCCTGGACCACTGAAGTTAACATATATTGACGATGGTCACCTAAATCTTGGAAGGGCTGAAGGCTTAAGATCCTTTTATAGGTACTTTTAATAAACCTGCAAAAGTCAATTATACTGAATTACTAGACATTAAAACTATAAGCCTCTTAAGGCACAAATATAGCTTAGCTCTACCTTCTGGATTATAAAACAAATTCCTCTTGAGGAGATTTTAGCACATGGGGTGTAATTTTCAATTCATCTCTCAAATTTTGATTTGGTGTCACCTATAATAAAGATCTAGTTTTGTTTTTTCCCATAAAAAGGCCACAATTTTCCTCCCACTTTTATTTATTTTTTTTTTAGTATTTTTTTTATTTTATTTATTTATTTTTTTTTTTTTGCTTTTTGGTATGTGGGTAGCTCCCTGACTGGGAATTGAACCCAGGCCGCAGCACTGACAGCGCCAGCGCCAAAGCCTTAAGCCACTACACCATCAGGGAACTCCTTCCTCCCACTTTTAAAAAGCTTATCAAGGATAGACAAGATTTTTAACTTAAATTTTGAGAATATAATCTGAAATGTAGGATTACTTTTAAAAAATAATGATGAATGTAGGTGGTGAAAATGCTTTCAATGACTCATATATAACTAGATAACACTTAACTTGGAATGAAGAGCAAAAAGGTACTTTTTACTAGAGAAAATGTAATGGGATGTTGTCATCATTTAGGGAAGCACACTGGTATTTTCCAAACATAAAATTACAGCTTTACAAAAATCTGAATTAGCTCTTACATTTGAATACCTTAATTTTATGTACTTAACGTTGTTTTTTTAAAAAGTGCAACAATTCAATTGGAAGTTGTCAAACAGGACAAAATTCCTTGCCAAAAATAGTAATTAAAAGCTAATAAATCATTATAGGATATGATTTACACTAACTTTTTAAAAATAAATTTTTGCATTAAAATCATAAGATAAAGGGCATAAAATAAAAGCTATTATATTGTAATGGTGAGTAGTGGGTTTGGGTTGTTATTTTAATGGTATTTATTCTGTACAATACAGCTATGTGGTCTGACATTCATTTCTCTTACTCATTCATATTCAGAATTTCTTAGAGTAAGCACAATGCCATTTCTTTAACAATTCAATGACCATCCAGAAGCAAAAGTACAGCACAGAAAGATAATCTTTATTTTAACTAGAAACAGAGCAGATAGCAAGTTCACGAGGTATTTATTATTATTATTCTTTTAAGATCAGGCTTCAATAACAATAATGAAAATGAGTTTTAATTGCACAGATATTTTGGTCACTATTGTCATCTTAAAGGGCACTAAAGCCAGCAGCGTAAAGTAACATAAAGGTAATGACTATGAGAATTTTCAACGTGCCAAAAATGTAGATCATTACATTAAACTCTACCTTGTATTTTTTTAATATTCTTAAACTTTGAACAATTATTGTTACTCAGCAAAATATTAAACATGCACATAGTATTCCTACATGAATACTATCTTAATATGCTCAACATTAATACTAAGCTTTTCTTTCTTCCCCAAATTTAATGAATTATGGTTCCACTCCCTATATGTATTAGTGTTAGTGGTGATATGCAAACTTGATTAGTTGATTTGGTTTTCAAGGTTTAATAGCAGACTGACTTCACATTTGGTGGCCAGCTGTGTACCCTAATTTTTCATTTTTATTTTCTCAATAAATTTAATGAAATTTCCTAAGCCCTGAGATTTTCAATAACCTGCTAATGATTGTATACTTTTTGGGGGATGGAGAGGTGGTTCCCTGGCTGGGAATCAAACCCAGGCCGTAGTGTTGAGAGCGCTGAAGCTTAGCCACTGCACCACCAGGGAACCCCCTGATTGTATACTTTTAATTTATAATTTATTCCATTTAATTTGAAAACCTTGAAATAAGTATTTAAAATAATCTACAGATGTAATGATGACAAAATTTACTACTTGTACTGTTAGACTGCTAATAAGGCCTTTAAATAAGAGTTGCATATTTTATGTATTTTTTTACTTGCTAGGAATAATTCATAAAACTATAACTATGATTCTCTGTCAGCAATGTGCTTTTCATTTTGATTGCTCCTACATGAATAACATGATTCATTTTTTCTTCTCTTGTAAAACAACTTTTTTCTTCCCCAAACATAAATGTTAGTTGTCCAACTAAACAGGTGCCAAAAGAAAATTAGAATTTGAACAGCATATTGACTACTAGTTAACTATAATGTCTACCAGAGAAATATGCTCATAGCAGGCATTCATACATGTCTGTTGCACGTGGAATGCATGAATTGTAAGGCAGCTGTTAGTCATATATTTTTCATCATAATCTGTAACTCACTTTGTTTAACTAGAGAATTTAGGTTACCAGATTTAATTCACCCTCAAATGTAAATCCAATAATTTGAAAATATAAAAACTGTTTTTAATAATTCTAAGAAAATGTAAAAAAGTTAATAGTAGTGGCTACTATAATATTAGTTGACAGAAAATAAGAACAATTGCTTCCCAGTAAGTCATATATACAACTGAGGAGAAGAAATAAAAAAATAAGAAGGATTAGCTAGTTACTTATTTTCTCCAGATTTATCCTTGCAGCTTTTTTTGTTCAGATATTTATCCTTGTTAATTTCTCTGAAGCTGAAAGAGAATTTTATTATCTGAATGGATTTTCCAATCTCATTAGGTACAGACTATTAAGTGAAAAGGTGGTATAAATATAAGATTGCATTTTCACATCATGCCATGTTTCTATATTTGTTTTTTGCTCACATTAACTTTTTCCTATTTAAAGCTTCTGTATAAATATGCGATAATGTGCAAACTTAAATGAGATTGCTTGCTTATAATACTCAGTTTTTGTTGATAGCTTTGAAGCATATTGCACATTTGTCATCTAGCACATTAATAAGTAACTATTACTCTTTTAAGAAAGGATACACTGACAAATTCAAAGCCAAAACATGTTTAGTCTGTCACAGGACAATGGCAATGGCAAAAACGTTGACAATGCAGTTCATGGTTCGGTTCTCCCATCTTACGGTACAGGTTCCTGAAAACAGACACAAAAAAGGACTTTGAAATACCAGTTAAAAACATCAAAAGTACCAGAAAATATATGTACATTTTTCATAGATTTCAAAATCCTATTCCCTTCAATCTGTTAAATCTTTACATTTCACATTTGTCTGTAAGAATACTTGTTAGTTAGTAGGCACAAAGCAATTCTGTTGATAAAGTACTTTCAGAATTTAATTAGAGATAAATAAGTATGTGATAATGAGTGCACTGTTTGAGTTTATTAGAAGTTGGATTTTGTTGGAATCAGCTTAAAGTCTCTTACCATCAGATGTGACATCCCAAAAGCATGAGCTGGCTGTGTGAAAGCCATAAGCACTACTCTGAACCACTGCACAGGTCACTAAAAATAAAGTCACAGAGTGAGGACACTTACAAATGAAGGAAAAAATATCCAAGATCTAAGTGTTTGAGTTCAAAGCTTTAAAACGTGTAAAAATAACAGAAAGCAAAGCCATTAGGAAATGGATTAAAAAAAATAAGCCTCTCATCTTGATTACTTACTATCATGATTTTGTCCCCACTGGATCTAGTCTGTTAGCCATTGCCATAATCACTGGTGATTTTAGCACAGGAAAATTCTAGGCCAAATTATGTGCCTTATCTCATTAGCATAATTCAGGCACAGAAACAATGAAAATATTTCACTTTACAAACAATGATTGTATGGCACTTCACAGTCCTCCACATAAAGAAGCACAGGACTACTGAAAGGAAAAGATAGTAGAGCTCGGTAGGTTTTGCTGGAAAGAGATAGCTGATGCAAATGTAAAAGGTGATGCTACCAAGGACAAGTACATGGTTGGCAAGAGCTCAAACTGCTTTTGAGTAGGAAAAAGACCTCCATCTTTTAGGTATCAACACAATTATCTTTTGATGAACAAGTCGGAGAAGTCATTCATACCCTATTAATATCCAACTGAAGTGTCTATCACTCATTTACATTCTCTAAATTCAGGGAAAACCACAGGGACAAAGGCGAGTAAACTTGTAAGGAAGGACACCAATACTTACCAACATATTTATAACCTTTTCCCAGCTTAACCAAATGTGCTAAGGATTGTTCCACTATACTTGCGGTCCATTGGTTGATGTTATCCTGATCATAATCTTCACCACCTAAAACCTCATCTATACACTAAAAGGAAACAGAACAGTTAAAAAAATTACACACAGATTACTACAAAAATTTATTCCAAACATAGAATGCATTGATAACCCTATAAAGCATCTTAGGAAATATGCATCTAGTAAATATTTATTATGCACTCTCTAATTGTTTAAGAATTTTCAAAGAATTTCTATATGTATTATCTAGCTCTAAATGATACTATGGGCCACATAAAAGATAAATATGACATGGCCTCTGTTATAAAGAACTTAATCTGACAGAGAAGCTAATAAAATAACTATAATGCACAGGTGATAAGGTATGTCATAAAAGGATTATGAGGGGTGGAGATTTTAAAAGGGTGATATTAATTGGTTAAAGAATGGCTTTGAATCAGGTGAGATTTGAACTAGTTTTCAGATGCTAAACACCAAGAATGAGACCAATTTAAAAATTTAATTTTCTTGTATGATAATTACATTCTCATTCATATTATGTAATTGCTTAGCTATAAAACTAGCACACCTGCCACTAAAAGTAAATCATCAACAAACAATGCTTTTCAGGTTCTCTAGAAAGGGAATATGAAATAATTTCCCACAGTGCTTACTTGCATCCACTTCTGATACCTGATTAAAAAGCACTGATTTAGTATCACCTACTCACTGTGTGACATTCTGCAAGTGACTTAACCTCTTGAAATCCCTATTTTCCTAATCCTCAAAGTAGGGATGACAGCCTCATTTATTTGAGTTGTTGTGAAGGTGGAATGCCATAATGAATGCATGTGCTCAAACACAGTGGCAGTCACAGAGTAAACACATAAATAATATTAGATATTATCATCATTATCATTATCATTACTGCTGCTTATTTTTTTTCCAGTTCTATTGAGATATAACTGACATATAACATCATGTAAGTTTTAGGTGTGCAACATGATGATTTGATACACATACATATTGTGAAATAATTACCATGGTAAGATTAACACATCCCTCTTTTCACTTAGTTACAGGTTTTTTTGCATGTGGGGTGAGAATATTTTAGATATTCTCTCAGCAACTTCCAAGTACACAATACAGTATGTTAACTGTAGTCACCATGCTGTACATTAGATTCCCAGAACTTATTCATCTTATAACTGGAAGTTTGTACCCCTTGACTAACATCTACTTATTTCCCAGCCCCCATCCCTCAGCTCTTGTTACTAATCACACTCTCTGTTTTTGTGAGTTTGACTTTTTTAGATTCCATGTACAAGTGAGAGTATACAGTATTTATCTAACTCTGACTTATTTTGGTGCTATTATTTTATATTTGAATGTTAAGAGTCTGGACAATAAAGTACTCATTCATTTATAGAATCCAGCTTAATCTCTTTCCCTCCCCCATCACACACATGCAGCTTTCATTTACTACAATTAGATTATAGTAAAAATTCATAAGGCACTAATTAATATGGAATGTTAAGCAGGATAGTATAAAATCTTCACTAACGATAAAATGTAAAAAGAAGGGATGAAGAAAGGAACAGCGCTCAAATTCCTCTCCTAGAATGTTCAATAACATGACAAGAGTTAGGAGAGCCAATGGCCCAGGGGTCAAGGCTACAGGGTTTCATTTTTGGATTTACTATCCCCAAGCTAATGACCTTTGGGTAAACCTCCTCTCTCTAGACTGCCATTACTTAATGGGAAACTATAATAAGAGCACTCATTGTTCTTTCGGGTTATCTAAATCACAGAAAAGATCATTGGGCTGTAGATCCCACTGTAAATAGCCCTGCTAATTACTATTAATTAACATTTAGTCTTCTTAATTTTAGCATTAACCAGGATGTCCACTAGATAATAAGGTCCTTAACTGGTCTGTATTCCCAGAGCCAAACTCAGGATGTGGGTACATAGCACACCTTCAGTAAATGTCTGTTGTTGAAGTAATATTGGCTTTGATATACTCTTCAGTCATTTGAAATCAAATCTATTTTAGACTAAGTTCCATGTTAATTCCATTTGTGTCACTTTTTCTTTGAGAATTTGTTTGGAAGAAAATTCTATTACTGACAATACATAAAATATATGCATATCACTGATAAGTGAGTGGTTCTAAGACTTCAGAGTGAAAAATATTATAGGAGCACAGAGCAAGAAATCTAAGGAAAGAAAATAAAGAGATCAGCAAGAGGTAAAGAAAACAGAAATACCTTATTTTTCCATGTATAAGACCATACTCTTGTCTAAAATTGTTAGAGCAAAAATTGGGGGTTGTCTTATACATGGGAGTAACCAGTTGATGGTGATCTCTTAACATTGGGTTAGAAAAGTAGGGGTCACATTATACATGGGGGCATCTTATACACAGAAAAATATGCTATCTTCTGAAACTGTTTAACCAATTAGAACATGCTGAGGTTTTTTAAAATTTCTCTCTCTCTCTCTCTCTCTCTCTCTGTCTCTATTTCTAATGCTTCAGAGGCAAAGAGTTGGCTCACAGGAATATAGGCAAACCTGAGATTTCTTTGAAGTTTCATATTTTATATAAAAACTTCAGGTGAAGACTGCTTTTGACTCCATAACATGGTAGAATTTGTTTTTGTTAAAAATTGTTTTCAGTTAAATTACTGGTATTACTTAGCTCCCTCTTGCAGGTATTTAAGAAATACTGATGCTCTAAAATGCACCCAGTAACTCCTAGCCTCACATAGTCACCATCAAGCACGCATATTCCAGTTTAAGAAGCATAGCTCTTTTAATTTAATAAAACAACAAAATAACACGTGCACATCATTTTAAAAATCCAATGGAATAGAAGAGCTTACAATGAAAAGCAAGAATCCCATTCCCACCTTTTCCCACCCCCAGTCCCACTCACTACAGGAAACAACTTCAGTGTACAAGTATTACTTACGTATCTCCAACTATTGTTTATATCACTATTTCTCAATTTATGAATTAGACAACATCACTAGAGCTCCTGCTATCAGAGATGAAAAGTTAGTTTCCTCAGACCACCTGCCATCTTCTCTCAACTCTTCCTTCAATATAGTGAACTCACTATTTTTACTTCAATATATTTGCCCACTTAGGAGCACGTCTCTTTTCCACTCTTTGCATTTCCTTCACACAGAGGATTTTTCCTTAACAGTCCTGGCCTCTTGTCCCATCTGTTATGATTCCTCCCCATGGAGGTGGAGTGAGTGACAACAGTTGTTCCACCATTCTTGTTTGGGAGAACCAATCTCCCAAATGCCTTGGGCTTGGGTATTTGGTTTCTCCTTCCCTTTCTACCCAGACCAAGTAAAAACACAAGCCTGGCTTCGTGTGTCTCTGCTAACTCAGTCTTTCCCTTGGATGCCTCTTCCAAGGTATGAACTGAACAGGCAAAGAGTTTGCAAAACAATCTCTAATCTCCAACCCAGTCTTTTTTTTTTTAATTCATTTTTATTGTTAGACTTATTGGGGTGACATCTGTTAGCAAGGATTACATAGGTTTCAGGCATACAATTCTACAGTGCATTGTCAACTTGATGTATAATAAGTTCACCACCTAATGTGACTTCTCTTTCTATCACCTTATATTTAGCTTCCCCCCCTCCTCTCCCACCCCCTCCAACCCAGTCTTTACCAATAATAAAGGTGATGTTTTATTTTTTTTCTAGTGACTCTTTTGTCTTTTCATTTGGCTCACAATGTGAGTAAAGAAGGTACTATGTTAAAGGCTCCTCAAATACCCCTGCATCCATTTCTTCATGTTCCATCAACCAAGGACAGTCCTCTTGGCTTTCCACTTTGAAAAATGAGGTTGTTATCATTCCTGCTCCTCCTATGACCTCCATCCCCTATTCAACCTCCCAATTGCCTTCATTTGTGCTTTTGTATTGTCAAGGAATCAGAAATATTTGCATTCTGTTTTCAAAATTAAATATTTCTGGGCCACATAGTTGTAATACATAATTCTGAACTATTAAAATATGGCAGGATTTTCAGGTACCTGTCTAGGCCTCAAGCTGATCCTAGTTGTACAAGGCCAGCCTTGATTGAGTTCTGGGAGAGCTTGTGACCCAGTACATTCAGAATGATGAGTCACCGTCTCAGGACAGACTGATGAGGTACTCAATGCCTAAAAGGCAAGCTAATCTAGCCCAGACTAAAGGCAGGTAGGGCTGGCTCATTTTTTCTAAAATTTGGCACAGTTAAAAGTGACTCAGGAGGGGGTTCCCTGATGGTGTAGTTGCTAGGCTGTGGCACTCTCAATGCTGCAGCCTGGGTTCAATTCCCAGCCAGGGAACTCCCCACCCCCCCAATAATGACTCAGGACTACGAAAAGTGTTCACAAATACTTCACCCTTACCCACAGTGTATATGATGCTACTGGAATAATTCCTCATCAGAACTGAATCCCAAAAAGAACTTCTTGACTATTTGCCTAACAGGAGGGTCAGATTTAATTTTTCAAATATTTTTCTTTAGATTTTGATGTACCATCATACCACTGTCTAAAACCTGGTAGTTACAAAATAGCCACAGGGAATGTAAGATACTGCGTAGGAATGTTGTAATAACTATGTGTTGGAGCCAAGTGGGTACTAGACTAATTGGGAGGATCACTTTGTATATTATATAAATATCGAAGCACTATGCTGAACACCTAAACTAATATAAAATAATATTGAATGTCAATTGTAACTGAAAAAGGAAAAAAAAAGAAATATGTTAAATGATTATTTTTTCAATAATATTAGGCTAAAAATAGCATATAATGACCAAAGATAGATATTTTTCGGGTCTCTTATTTATTAATATGACATAAAAATATATACATTTACATATATAAAAGTATGTATGTATATATGTGTGTATACAAGGTCAGAAAAATAATTTCAAGAACTCACCCTAGGAAAAGTGCTACATACCTCATTGGTGAATGTCACTATGGTCACCTTCGAAGTAATCCCCTTGGGAAGCTATGCACCAACACCAGTGCCAAGTCCACCTTTCAAAGAATTATGGAACAATTTTTCTGGCATGGCCATCAGAACTGTCAATGTACCCAAAATCTGACAACAAAGTTCTCAAACTTGCCACCATGCCCTTACGCGGGTAGCACTATGCAAGCAACTTGGTAAGATGTCATAACATTGGCAAGGTTATGACACCTTACCAAATGCACAGTGGCAAGACAACAGCTCTGATGGCCATTCCAAAAAACGTTCCAAAATTGCTTTGAAGGGTAGACTAGGTGCTGGCATCAGTGCATAGCTTCCCAAGGGGAGTACTTCAAGCATAGTGATATTTAGCAATGAGATATCTAGCACTTTTTCTAGGATGAGTTCATGAAATTAATTGTCTGACCTTATATATATTTCATATATATATATATATATATATATATATATATATATGATACACATACACATATAGATATACACTCTCATAGTATTAACATTTAAAACAATATTTGGCATTCTGAGATATAAGTTATTTTGTTCCAAAGACAAGCCATTAATTTTATAAAACAACAAACCAGTTTTGTAGACTCAAACATTATTTTCAGAATAAATGCCAGGATGCCTGACAGCACACAACAAAACATAGAAGCACCACTATAAAGAGTAAGCAAACAAATATTAAAAACCTTCTTTTAATACAAGGTTTCTAACTTTGTACTTAAAGTCAACACACAGGTTTTGAAAACTGCAATCAGTGCAGCAGGCTTCAAAATGAGTAAGATATATAACTCACGTCTTTAACAATATTGTGGGCTTCTTCCGCATTGAAGCGAACCTAAAGGGGGAAAACAAAAGATAAAGCTGCTTTCGACAAAGACTTCCTTTTATTTGTAGTCATGATGATACAGAGAATACCCTAGGCTAGACTAGACAGGTGTTAGTGACAGGAGACCATAGCAATAAGGGGTATCAGTCTATGGAGGCTGCTATTCGACCTTTAACCTTTAAAATTACACAATGTTTTCCCCACTTACCTCCCAGGAGATTATGATCCATTAGGTCTGGGACAGAACCAGGGCAACTATATTCTCTCTCATTCTCATTCTCTTTCTCTTTCTCTCTCTCTCTCTCTCTCTCTCTCTCTCTCTCTCTCTCTCTCTCCCTCCCTCCCTCCCTCCCTCCCTCCCTCCCTCCTCCCCCCTTCCGCTCTCTCTCTCCCTCTCCTTTTTTTATAAAGTGATTTGCTGTGTTGATTCTGATGAACACCCTAGATTGAGAATCACTGCATTGTAAAACACAGGAAACAGCAGAAGGTGGGTATGAAGATGTGTTATCAGTATATAGGAGATGGCTGCAATGAGGTGGTCCATGAGAAAAGAATACTTAATTGGCTTTCCTGAATGAAAGATTATGAAAATACTTGATAGTTCTAAATTAATGTCAGTTTAATACTACATGATATAATAGGTCTTGCAACTTAGTCTTTCCTTTGGAGTGAATTAATAGACTCTTGAGTTAAAAGCAACTATAAATGATATCCAAGTGTCTGTCCTAAAGTAGGGAACTAGGTAGGCTGACCAGATGTACCATCTGAAACGAGACAAACTTACTGTCGCGTTTCAAAGGTACATCTGGTCAGCCTACTGACACCTTGAATTTAGCCCAGTGAGACTGGGCTGACCATACAAGGTCTGACAACTAAGTCTGCGAACTTGACACCGTGCACTTACGTTGGCAGCACTGTACAAACAACTCATAACCTTGGTATATCTGTGTTTCACAGCTGTGTTCCTTTCAACATATAGTGGGGTCTTGCTAAGTGGCATTCATTATTGTTGTGTGTTTTTATGTGCTATCGCGAGAATGTTGGAGCTTGAATTGGAGCAATGAACAAACATTAAATTTCTCGTTAAACTTGGAAAGAGTGAAAGTGAAATAAGGAACATGTTAGTCCAAGTTTATGCAGATAATGCCAGAAAGAAAATGGCAGTGTACAAATGGATTAAACATTTTCTAAGGGGAGAGAGTGACACTGATGAAGAGAGACTAGGACGGCCACGTATCGAGCAGAAATGAGGAAAAGATCGGAAAAATTAATCAAATTGTGTCTCAAAATCATCAGCTGACTGTGGGAAGCATAGCAGACCACGTAAACATCGACAGAGAAACAGGAAAATCTTAACTGAAAATCTTGGCGTGGGAAAGGTGTGTGCAAAGATGGTCCCGAAGAAGCTCACTGATGAACAAAACCAAAGGGGAGTTAAAGTTTGGCAAGACCTTTTGGAGAGGCAAGACGATGTTTTGGACCGTTGTTATCACTTGTGATGAAACATGAGTGTGCCAATACGACCCTGAAAGAAAGGGTCAAAGTACACAAGGGAAGTCAGCCAATTCTCCACAACCAAAATACTCCCATCAGTACAAATCGAGAGTCAAAATTATGTTGCTAGCCTTATTTTGATATCAAAAGGATTGTTCATTATAAATTTGTACCAACTGGACGAACAGTCAACTTGGTTTACTATTTGGAAGTGCTAACAAGGCTGCATGAAAAAATTAGACAAAAATGACCTGAACTTTTGTCAACAACTCATGGCTCTTGCATCATGACAATGTACCAGCTCACACAGCACTGTCTGTGAGGGAGTTTTTAGCTAGTAAACAAACAACTGTACTGGAACATCCTCCCTACTCACCTGATCTGGCCCCAGTTAATTTTTTCTTTATCCTAAGATAAAGGCAATATTGAAAGGAAGACATTTTGATGACATTCAGGACATCAAGTGTAATATGACACCTCTGAAAAAAAGAGTTCCAAAACTGCTTTGAAGGGTGGACTAGGTGCTGGCATCAGTGCATAGCTTCCTAAGTGGAGTACTTTGAAGGTGAATGTAGTGATATTCAGCAATGAGGTATCTAGAACTTTTTTCTAGAATGAGTTTGGGAAGTTAATTGTCACACCTCTGCTATGAGTGTGACATTGTCGTGATTCAAGAGCCATGAGTTGTTGGCAAAACATTAGGTTGTTCTCGTCTAACTTTTTCATGCAGCCTTTTTAGCACTTCCAAATAGTAAACCGGCTTGACTATCTAGTTGGTACAAATCCATAATGAACAATTCTTCTGATATCAAAAGCAGGTTAGCAATATAGTTTTGACTCTTGATTTGGACTGATGGGAGTATTTTGGTTGTGGAGAATTGGCTGACTTCCTTTGTGTACTTTGACCCTTTCTTTCAGGGTCGTATTGGCACACTCATGTTTCATCACAAGTGATAACATGGCCCAAAACATCGTCTTGCCCCTTCAAAAGGCCTTGACAAACTTTGATTCCCCTTTGATTTTGTTCATTGGTGAGCTCCTTTGGAACTATCTTTGCACACACCTTTCTCACGCCAAGATTTTCAATTAAGAATTTCCTGTTTCTCTATCGATGTTTACATGGTCTGCTATGCTTCGCACAGTCAGCTGATGATTTTGAGGCACAATTTGATGAATTTTTGCAATCTTTTCCTCATTTCTGCTCATTACTGGCCGCCCTGGCCTCTCTTCATCAGTGTCACTTTCTCTCCCCTCAGAAAACGTTTACTCCATTTGTACACTGCCATTTTCTTTCTGGTATCATCCCCACAAACTTGGACTAACATGTTCCTGATTTCACTTTCACTCTTGCCAGGTTTAACAAGAAATTTAATGTTTGTTGATTGCTCCAATTCAAGCTCCAATATTCTCGCGATAGCACACAAAAACACACAACCACAATAATGAACGCCACTTAGCAAGACCCCACTATATGTTGAAAGGAACACAGCCATGAGACACAGATACACCAAGGTTTTGAAACCTTACTGAGTTGTTTGTACAGTGCTGCCAACATAAGTTCACAATGTCAACTTTGCAAACTTAGTTGTCAGACCTCATAAGTATTGTCTTGAATATAGATGTAAAACATTTTCAACTCAATTACACATAGAATTCCCCAAAAACAAAGGCATAAAAATACCCTGAATAATGAGGTACATTATAGCAACCGTTCTCACATTTGCCCTTATTAAAATGATCATTTTACCTTAAAATAAGGTCCTCAACTATTTTCAAAAGTGGTCTAAAATTAAAGTATGCCCATTTCACTTTTATTTGGAAAGTCACCAAATAAGTAGAATGTCATGGGTGCCCATGGTAACATATGCAATTTTATTTCTTTTTAAATATACTATTTAGGAAGTACATATTGCTGTATAGAACCCTCCTAGAAGTCAGGAGACTAGCTCTTGCTGGAGGATAAGCCTAAGGGAGAAATTGCTTGTGGCTCAATTTTTTAAAAATAAGAATACCCCTAGGGGGTTCTCTAGTGGTGTAGTGGCTAGGCTTCAGTGCTCTCAAGGCCGCAGCCTGGATTTGATTCCCAGCCAGAGAAATACAAAAAAAAAAAAAAAAAAAAAAAAAAAAAAAAAAAAAAAAAAAAAAAAAAAAAAAAAAAAAAAAAAGAATACCCCTAACCTGTAAGTGTGTATGCTATCTGCTTCACAGAACTATTAATTTAAATGTGGTTTTACCTTCCACAGAAGCCCACATCTTAAAGATGGGTGGACCAGAAACCCCTTCCTTCCAGGGGTCTAATAATATATCATTTTTATGCTGCATTTCCACCACGTGCCTGTTTTTTCACTGCACCATTCACCTGTGGCTACCACTAAGAAAATGTTTTAGTCTATTCTGCCCTTGCAGGCCTGTGACAGGATATGGTGAGATCCAACAGGCCTCATCCTCCTATTGATTTATGTGAAGTCCCAGTTGTAGTTGTGTGGTCAGAAGCATGGGTTCAAATGGAACATCTGCCATTCCTAGCAGTTTTAACTTTGGGCAAGTCACTTAGCCACCAGGAAAGTCAGAGACCCCATCAGTAACAGGAAGGTAACTGACATCATGTGGTTCTGGTGAGGATGCTGGAAGCCTGAGTCACTAAGCAAAGGCTTGTAATCCATAAAGTACCTCCTTTTGGCCCACTCAGGCGAGAATGTCAGGGAACTGGAGCGGCTCTGGCACCAGGGCCTCACTGGCAGGGAGGGGACACCTGCCTTGGGAACGCCAAAGGACGGAGGAAATAGCCAGGAAAACCGGTTTCCAAGGCCTGCCCTGCAGACCGGTGGCATCTGCCATCCCATCCCCACTCCCTGCATCAGGAGTCAGGCCTTCCGCTCCTCGGCCCCGACCCCACCGCCCGCCCCAAGCACTCCCGGCCACCCCAGCCACCCTAATTCTCAGCCCACCCTCCGGGCTTCTGGGTGAGGGGACGGGGATGGGCGGGGCGGATCCCTGGGGCGGAGGAAAGGAGCCAACTTCGGAGGAAGCTGCACCCAAACTCTTGGGGCCGCCTGGCGCTTGGAGACCAGCTGGCCGAGACCCCGTGCCGAGACGGGCAGGGGCGGGGGTCGCTCGCAGGCGGCCGAGGGGCAGTACCTCGTCGCAGTGGCGATGGTACTCCTCCATGGTGGCGCCGACTCTCCCGGGGGGCGGAGCGATGGGCGGGTTGAGCTCTGCGGCCGCGCACTGGCCTCCGGGGAAAACTGGTCCCTGTTTATGTCCCAGGGCGGTACCCACGCAACACTCGCCTTTGTGTCGTAGCGGCGCCGCGTTTCTGAGAGCCGCAGCAGGGTACTGGGCAATGGGAGGCCTCTCCCCGCTGCTTCTGACCTTTCTGAACACACGGATGGGTCTTAAAAAGCTGGGAATTGTGTTAGTGTGGATCAGATGGGGTGATCTGGTGTCAGTTAAAGTCCACGTTATTGGTTGATGGCCCACTGCTGTGTTTATTTGCACATATTTGTTCATCATCATCCAGCAAATGTGTAGATAATGCAATGAACAAGCTGCTTTGATTTGTCCACTTACTAGTTATGTTACTTGAAAATAACCTCCCACAGCCTCAATTTTATCACATGAAAACTTAAAATTATACCTATTTCACATTTGGTTGTAAGGATCAAGTGAGATACTGTGTATACAACTCCTAAAGTAGATGCTCCTACAACCCTCTTCCTTAATGACTATGTAAAAAGAAATATTTGATTTATAGGAGAGGAGGTAAAAAATACTCTAAAATAAATTATAGATTTTAGCCAAACAATGGTTACATTTATTTAAGAATTACTAAGTTCCAGATGATCCTAAGGATTTCCTCATTTAAACCCATATCTCCCCAGCAGGTTTGGTTCTGTTACCAACATTCCATTTTTCAAGATGAAAATTTAAGAAGAAAACTGAATTTAAGAAGAAAACATGAGCAGGGCATTTGGGACAACTTTTCATCTGGTTGTGAGAAAATTCAAAGCCTTTTCCTTGCGGGCCAATGGATAAAATAATCAGATTACGAAGCCTGCCAAGGAGGAGGTCTCCAGTAAGAATCATACTTTGTGTTGGGTCTCCAAGGATCACACCCTCCAAGATAAGGGTGTGAAACAACAAAGCTTGATCTTACTGGGACTGAAGCTCTATTTTAAATCACTTCAATCCCTGAAATTGAATTAAAGTGATCTGGCATTGCTAATGCCTCTAGCTATCTTCCAGAAGCAAATGTAAATTATTTCTGGAAGAAGGAAACATCATGCTAGGCCTCATTTTAGATATATAATTGTTCATATACATCATCAGGTGCACAATAAAATATAACTAGGCAGATAGAAAGACAAAACAACATTATCATAAACCACAGACAATAAGAACAGCCCAATCAGGGCTCTAGATGGTGGAATTATGAGAAATAGACATTAAAATAACTGTGCTTAAGGTATTTAAGGAGACAATATTGAGAAGTGGAAAGAACCGGAAGGTATAAAACTATCCAAATGAAATTGCCAGAACTTGGAAATACTATAACCAAAATTAAAAACTTAAAGGATGGGCTCTAGCTAAGGCAAAATTAAAGATTTAATTAGTGAAATTTTGAAAATACACTATAAGAAAATATTCATAATGGGGCATAAATGAATGCAAAATATGTGAGAAAGCATAGGGACGCAAGGAATACCATGAGAATGTCTAACATACATAACTGAAGTTCCAGAAGAAGATGACAATGGACAGAAACAATATTCAATGAAATAGTAGCTGCAGATCTTCTAAAAATGATGAAAAGAACTTTATTAATCATAGTCTCTACAAGAAGCAGATGGAACACTAAAACTGTAATAATTAATCAAGGATTTATTTATTATACAATGATGTGTATTGGGGAGTTGGGTATGGGGGATCCACAAGGAATAGTTCAGAAACATGATACAGTGTACTTCTTTCGCCCCTCAACATTCACCCCCTTGACCAGCTACAGAGGCAACTATTATAGCTATTTTATGTTACTTGACCCTTTCTGGCTTTAAAGTCCACCATCTTATATGAAGGATACTCAACATGGGTAGTATTTTTGGTTTCAAGTAGTTATATGACCAACTTGTTCTTACATTAGAATGATAGCTGATGGGTAGCTTCTAAATGTCAAGGGGCATGTTTTAAACTGAGCACATGTTACATTTATATGGACCTTGTGATTGGCAATGTAATGTCACCAGTGAAATGACGTATCAATGTCATGTCATACAATTTGGAGGGATGAAGGATTCTTTCAAACCCACCATGGAGGTCTTCTAATTTTTTAACACATTTTTATATTCAAAGCTCTTATATATACATATGTATACACACACACACACACACACACACACACACATATATATAATTTCTATCTGTGTTTTCTAAAGTTATTATAAGATGCCAGGTCACTCTACAATCTTTATTAGTACTTTTGTTGCTATTGATACTAAGTGCTACAGCCACTTAATCTCCAATGCCTTGCGCTCTATTTGCTTTTCATCCTCTGGTGATAATGTGAGTAATCATGACATCACTTCATGCCATGAATTACTCATGCCTTATTGCTTCTCAGCAAGAAGATTGTCCTTGTACACTTGATCTTAGCCAAAAGGCAGAGAAGCAATGAAATGATTGTCCTTGTGTCCCAGAGTTACATTTGAGAATCTACTTCCTCAGGTTTTACTTCCTAATACCCCATATTAGTCAGCACTCTTCAAATAAACAGAACCAATAGGAGATATCAATCTATATCTATATCACCTATATCTATATTGATACCGATAGCTATATGTGAAGGCTGTCCAGAAAGTATCCATCCATGTAATATGAAAAATAGAGGCATTTATGGCTAGATTTTTTTCTGGACAGCATATATATATATATATATATATATATATATATATATATATACACACATACATACATACACACACACACACACACAACATACACACACATATATGTATTATATATATTACATATTTAATATATACACATATAATACATATCAAGAGATTTATCTTAAGGAATTGGCTCACACAATTGTGGAGGCTTAGTGAACCCAAAATCTGATGGGAAAGGCCAGAAGGCTGAAGACTCAGAAAAGATGCAGTTCAAGTCCAAAGGCAGTTTTCTGTAGAACCAGGAGAGGTCCATATTGCAGATGAAATCAACAGGTCATCTTCTGGAGAATTTCCTTTTACTTCAGGGAGGTCAGTCTTTTCTTCCACTCAGGCTTTCAACTAACTAGATTACCCTCCCCCCACATTATGGCGGGCAATCAGCTTTACTCAAAGTCCACTGATTTAAATATACATCTCATCCTTAGAGAAACATTCAAAATAATGCTTCACCAGATAGCTGGGTACCACGGCCTAGCAAAGTTGATACAAAATTGACTATCACAGGCTACTTCTGATACTAGTTACTGTATCAGTCAGGTTGCCATGATAAGAAGATGGCACACTTAAATTGGCATAAATTGAAAGGGGCTAATTTACAAAAGGACTAATTATAAAGATGTGGGCTGGTGAATGACAAGTGATATTAGAAGAACTCAGAGTTAGCAACACAGAAGCTGTCACGACTTCTAAGCCTAGAAGATGGAGGGAAAAGAGAGGCTTAAACAGTCATGTGGAGGCCACTTTGAGAGAAACAGTAACATTTTGTGGAGGGATGCATCAAACCTAAGGTACCTTCTACAAAGGGAACCAGAAGAATATTTACTCTGACCTCTTCTCCCCGCTTCTGATCTACTGATGTTCCTAGTTGTTTAAACCCAACTAGAAACCAGAGGGAATGGAAGCTATTGTAATTGAATCCTTGGATCAGCTTCCCAAGGCAGACAGTGGGGTGGAGCAGAGAACACCTAGCATAGATCTCAAGCCACACATCCTAGAATTCCTAAGATTCACCAAGCAGAAACAATAAAATAAAAATCATATTTTGTCATGTCACAGTAAAATGGCTGAAAGCCAAAGGAAAGAGAAAAATTGTAAGGTAGCATTTCTCCTCTCCTAAGAAGAAAAATTACCTTCAAAAGTCAAACAAGAAGATTAACGTCTGTCTGACTCCACACAGAAGAAGTAGAAACCCAAAGAGGATGAATGTATTTGCCGTCAATGACAATATATTTTCACATCTTTAAAACACTGAAGGAAAATTCTGTGAACTTAGAATGTGTACCCAGCAAATATAACCTGCAAAAATGAAGATGAAATAACACAAATTTAAAGCAATTAACCAAGAAAATTAGTCACCAGCAAAAGTACACTTTAAAAAATACGAAAATCTATTGTTTTGGCAAAAGGCAAATAATCCTAGCTAGAAATTTGGGAAATGTAGAAGGATATAAAGAGAGTAATTAAAGGGATAAATTTGTGGGTAAGTTTAATGATTATCAACTCTATGAAACAATGGTGATAATATCTCAGGGAGTTTAATATACATGTCAATTAAAATACAGGATAACAGTATAAGTTGAGAGGAAGATAAGTTGAGTTGGTATTCAAAGCTGCTTTTATTATTAAGAAAATGGGTAAAAATATGAAGTTACATTGTATTTTGATAAGTCAAGGATGCATTTTTGTGTATGGTAAGCAGTAAAGGGAAAGCTTTAAAAATGTACAACTACCAAATTAATAGAGCAGAGAAGTAAAATAATAAAAGTACTCAAGAATCCCCTGATATATAATATCAAGGAAGGAGAGAAAAATGTAACATAGTACAGGTGGCACAACTAGATATCAAATGTAAAAGCATATATTTTAACCCAAATATATCAAAATTATGATAAATAGATCATATGTTTCATTTAAAAGACCAAAGACAGAACAAAACATAACACATCTATATGCTGTTTACAAGAGACATAAAAAATATCAGATACAAAAAAGTTGAAAGTAAAAGGACAAAAAAGATACACCATGCAACATTATCTAAACTTGGCATACATGAGAACTGTCTGGAAAGCATTGGCCATTTATATGAAAAATAGAGGCATTTATGACTGGAGTTTTTCCAGGTAGCCCTTATATATGTCAGATAAAGTAGGCTCTAAGGCAAAAAATATTACTAGGGAAAAGGAGACATATTTCATGATAAATGTATCAATTCACGAGATAGACATAACAGTCCTATATTTGTATTACTTAAGGTGCTTCAAAACATAAGTAAAAATTAATCAAATTAAAAGATAAAATACTATGTTTTGCTGGGTATAATGAGCCCTTTTTTGCCCAAATTTATGAGGGAAAAATAAGGATGCATATTATACATGGGTAGTACTAATTCCATATCAATATAAATATTTTTAATTCTTTTATTTATGCTTATGACTTAAAGTGTAACTCTAGAAATCAATAATGATATCAATATGCAAAATAATACTCTGGAATGCAATAATCATTTTTTATATATAAAAAATTTTATACATAAAATTTCTTATACCTTGTATCTGCTTTTATATTTTGTAATTATTTGTTATGTAAAATTCCTTGTACCATAATGTTAAAAGGTAAGTGTTAAAATTCCTTTATAATACAAAACACAAGTTCCTAAATATAAACAAATCAAAACTTGAATTGAAAAATTAAAACAATGTTTTTCCCTGGAAGTGTGGGCCAAAAATGTGGGTGTGTCTTATACATGGGAGCACATTATTCACAGCAAAATATGGTAAGTAAATTTATCCTACTCTCTCAATAGGTGACATAACAAGCTGTCAAAAACATATACCAGTGAAACCATTGGTTTCACTGATACATGTTTTTGACAGCTTGTTACATCACCTATTTAGGAGTGGTATTGAAATTTCTAATACAGTGCACTTGTAAAATTGTATACCTGGAACCTATGTAATTCTTGCTAACCAATGTCATGCCAATAAGTCTAACAATAAAAAAATGTTTTTATATTTAAAAGATAAAGTGGTTTTGTCAATAAAAAACATATCAGAAATGATATGGGAAATGTAAACAACATAATGAACACATTTTAATCAAATTGACATGTGTAGAACTCAACGCAACTGCCAAGTACATATTCTTTTGAAGTACAAATAGAACTTCACAGGAACTAGATTATCTTATATGGGGAATTTCGTCAGCATTATTTTTATGAACAATGATTGCAATATGCCTATTTGTTTTGTAGCTTACAACCCTTCAATTTCAAATCATAGAAAAATACTTTCATGAGAAACTTTTTCCAAAATTAGAAAATATTTATTTCACTTCAGAGCTATTCATCTGTGAGAACCAGAATTCCTTTTTAAGTAACAAGGTACTACTTTGGGAAAGAAAAATTTTGTACACAGTAATCCCTCTTATATGTGGTTTTGCTTTCTGTAGTTTTAGTTACCTGTGGTCAAACACAATCTGAAAATATTAAATGAAAAAATCCAGAAATAAACAATTCATAAGCTTTAAATTGTGTGCTGTTATAAGTAGCATGATCAAATGTCATGCCAACCTGCTTCATCCCATCCAGGACATGAATCATTCCTTTATCCAGCTACCCAGTCATTAGTCACTTAGTAGCTGTCTCAACTATGAGAAAGAAAGAGAGTGAGCCAGAGAGAGAGACCATATTCATGTAACTTTTATTACAACATATTGTTATAACTGTTACATTTTATTATTCGTTCTTAATCTCTGACTGTGTCTAATTTACAAATTAAACTTTATCATAGGTATGTATGTATAGAAAAAAAAACTATATATAGGGTTCAATACTATCCATGATTCCAGGTATCCACTAGAGGTCTTGGAATATATTCCCCGCAGATAAGGAGGAACTACTGTTATTTGAATAAGACACTTCAAATTACAGTTATTAATGTTCTCATTAGTAGATCATCATATATTATGGCTGGAACTCTCCAATTTGTAATGCTAACCCTTTTTCCCTATAGGTTCTATTTCGGACATATGTTTGTATAATTCTTTTTTTTTCCATTACATAAGCCATTGTAACTCTAGACTTTCATGCTATTTCAAGGCCTTTGTAATATCTGGTCCCAGAAAGACAGAATTTGAGTCAAACCATTATTACAAAAGAAAATTGCAAGATAGCACAATTTTTCTAATTACCAGAACTAATGCTAATTTTTAAATTGCCTTACTTGGAATGAACATAAATCAACAATGGGGCAGGGAATAGAAGATATAAATAAAGCAGGAAGTTACTATCCTGAGATACACTTTCTTTCATTTTAAAGGCACTGACTACTAACGTAGATACATCAGGAGCAATGTCCTAACTATGGCTTTAGTCTTTGGAGGATTGAAAAGAACAGGATTTGAACGCTGGCTGCAAAATGGAATCATGGGAAGAGGTTTTTAAAAATACTTATGCTATCTCATTGTGGTTTTGGTTTGCACATGTATATACAGGTATCAAATTATAATGTTTTACACCTGAAACTTATATAATGTTATTAACCAATATTATCTCAATAAAAATTAATCTATGCTGGACCCTATCCCCTAAGATTGATTTAATTGTTCTAGAGAGGGACCTGGTATCAGTACTTTTTCTGAAACTTCCCCACATGATTACAACATGCAGTAAGGGTTGAGAACCCTTGGTGTAAAATAATTTTATTTTCTTTGTAGATGTCATTCAAAGTAAATGCACTTTTTCTGGTAAGGTTTAAATAGAGTTCTGCTGGAAGTTAAAACTATAAATTATAATACTTCTTGGGTTTTTTTTTTTGTAGCCTATGGTTTAGTCATTCATTCACTCATTTATTCAACAAATGTTTACTTAGCACACACTATTTGCTAGGCATCCTTTTAGAGCTGGGGCTCTCAATAAGGAGCAATTTCCTCCCCCTGCTGGGCCCTGGAGACATTTGGCAATGCCTGGAGATATTTTTGATTGCCAAAACTAGGGTGGAAGCATATAATAAACACATGCCCCAGATGCTGCTAAACATCCTATAATGCACAGGACTGCCCCCCCATAGCAAAATTATTTTGCATAAAATGTCCAAATTGTGTTAGATGAGGGTGAACAGGAAAAATTCCCTGTCTCTATGGAATTTATGATTAGTGGGGAAAGGCAGCCAATATGCAAGCAAATACTATATATTTGTATACACATACATATATATGTAGGTATGTATATGCATATATGTAGTTTATTACATATATGTATATGTGTGTGTGTGTGTGTGTGTGTGTGTGTGTGTGTGTGTGTATATATGTGTATGTGTATATGTGTATTGCAAACGGCGGAGACCAGGGAGGTTCACACTGGATCTGGGTAGACTGAAAAATCGAGGAGCCACGGGCAACTTAAATGTAGCCTTTAATCCAGAAGAGAAACAGCAATAAAATGGTGTCTGGGAGTTCTCCTGCAATAGCTCCTAGCTCCTTACCAAAGAGTCCCATTTCCTCCTATAAGCAGGAGAACAAAAGTGGCAGGTAGCCAAGAAGGTGAGCTCATAAGGCACATAAACAACAAAATGGCTGCCACCTGGGAAAGTGCAAGTCATGGTTATATAGCAGGTACGTGCCATTCCTGTGGAAGCTTGGTGAGAGAGCTTGAGCCATTCCATTTTCCCCACAATATGTATATGAATGTGTATATGATGTCAGGTAATTTTGTTACAAAGGTGTCTTAAGCTAAATGAGGAAATAAAGTTTAAATGGGGAGAGGCTATTTTAGATGAGGTGATGAGAGAAGACTCTTCTGAAGAAATGTTTAAGCAATCACTTGAATAATGTAAAGAAGTTAGATGAGAACTTGGAAGTTCAATTAGAAGTTAGTATAGAAATTGGAAGTTAGTTGAGAAAGGTCAATGAGGTTTCTCAGACAGTGAGGAAAGGAATCAATTAGGAAAATAGGCAAGACTTCAGGCAGTCGAACTGGGCTTTGTGGTCAAAATTTCAAAGTGAAATTAATCACTGAGACCATGGGCTCTAGCTACATTCAGCTCTTGAAAGCGTGTGCAAGAGACTAGGATTAACTGGGGTTGGGATATCCCCGGATGATTTTAATTGAGGAAGAGAGGATCATGGGATTTGAAGGTATTTTCAAGGGCAAGATTGTGTGGATAGATCATGGATCCTAAACTGGTTAAACTGGGTAAGTAGTGAGTGATAACCAGTGAAAAAATGATAGGGTTATTGCATTTGATGTCTAAATGGGATCAGAGAATTAGTGATGAGGGTTTTAGAAGTGAGATAGGAAGAAAGAGAGTAAGGATCACAAAGTAGAATAATTGAAAATAAACTATTTTTGAGGCCCAAATCTAATGGGCAAGAAGGATCCTCTCTGTATTGGTGTCACAGCTAGGGGACAGTGTTTTGTTTGGTTTGGTTTTGTTTCGTTTTGTTTGTTGTTTTTTAATCAGATTCTGTGATTTTGACATCGTGTACTTCCTTGGCCTTTTGGTATATAGTGTGATCTGTGGGTATGAGTGAAAAGAGATAGCTGAGCACAAAGCCTAGAGCTGGGGTGTCCACCCTTTTGGCTTCCCTGGGCCACACTGGAAGAATTGTCTTGGGGCACATATAAAATACACTAACACTAAGGATAGCTGATGAGCTAAAAAGAGGTTGCAAAAAAAATTGCATAATGTTTTAAGAAAGTTTGCGAATGTGTGTTGGGCTACATTCAAAGCCATCCTGGGCCGCATGCAGCCTATGGGCCACAGTTTGGACAAGCTTGGTCTATTGTACTGTACCATGAATAGCTCATTTGTTAGAGGGAAGTAAGCAAGCACAAGAGAAGAAAAAGAAAAATTTTCCTTATAGGGTGATCTCTTTCTCCCAGACTCATAGGTTTTATGCGAAATATCTTATATCCTTCCTTCTTTTTCCTGTACTTGTTCATGTAGGTAAGGGTAAAATTACATTTATGTCTCTTATATGATCTGCTTGTTCACAGAATTACACAACATTAAGAATATTTTTGGCTAAGGTTTGAAGGGTTCATTTATTTTGTGTGTTTTAGTCTCTCCTGCTCTTGCCATTTCTAACAAAGTTTGTTTTTGAACTGTTTGTTTAACTAAAAATTGTCATGTTATGGCCAATCCATGACCTATCCCATGCACAAATTACAAACTTGAAACAAATATCAAGATTCAAAATATGTGCACTCTTAATTTTATTGAGCTTTGCTTTATTGCACTTCACAGATGATGCATTTGTTACAAATACCTTCCACCAGCAAAACATCTGGAATTGAACCTGCAATGTCTCTGAAGTATACCTGTATATTCTTCCATCACAGGGGGAAAAAATCTGTTTCTAATTTAGTATCTGTCTTTTATTGGAAAGAAATGCTTACCTTTTGATTCAGGGTCTATAATCTGACCCTGTTGTCTATTATAGTGCTTTATTGCACTGAAGGGAACTATAAAATGCTTAAGTAATAAATGTACAAATCAGTTCTGTAGTGATTCAGGGAAAGAACAGGTGCAAGGAGACCCATTAAGTCTCATCTAGCTCTTAATTTTTGTGATTCTTCTAAATCATATCTCATGGAGGACATTTCTTGATGATTTTGAAGCACTGGAGTAAGGTATTTACAAGTATAAAATGCTTCATTAAGTTTAGCTATTTTGCTCATCAGAAATCTGCAGCCTTATCAGAAGAAATTATTCATTGTCCAAGTTTATATGCAAATGACCCTCTTCACAGTCAAATCACATTGTAAGTATTTATTCATAGGCCAAATGAGAACCTTTAAAGTGGTTAATTTTAAAACAAAGCAACTTTTTTTTTACAGAGAGAAAATAACATGGAATATGAACCAAATGAACATTTGTGTCATAGTTTCCACATGAGAAAGCATTTGCTAAGTTCTAGCACTAATCATGTATGTTTATTCATTACATGATGCAGCCCTGGTTTTTAAATGCATAATCAAATATAAACATATACAGGTTGATTTCAGTAGACACTAAGGGATTGTGGATAGGTTTCTCATTGTAGCAGTTATCATATTCCATCCTCTTACAGTAAAGATATGGATGGTACAGATGTTAAACAATGTGCTGAAGCAACACGATTAAACATGTTTCTTATTCCTTTATCTCAAGGTATAAAAACTAGGAATTAGCACTGAATCAAATGGTCAAGGCTCAACTATCCCTTCCCAGTCACAGACAAAGATTTGGAGAACAATAAAAGCTATTTATAAAGGTTTTTCTGCCCATAGAGTCTTTTCTCTGTTGCAGCATTAGTTACTGTTTCATGGAATGAGGGCTTCAGAGCCTGGAGATTTCCAGTCATTAGAGCAAGGGAATCGGGTCAATGTGGCAGGCATTTGTTCAGATGTGAGGAAGGCCCTCACTGGGGACTTTTCACTAAAGGCATCTCTCCTGGAATTTGGTTTTTAGCTATTTCTTTCAGGAATCATCACAAAGTAAAGAAACTATGGTTTTCTTTGATTCTTTATTGACTAAAAATTTAATGTAACTAAACACTTGAACTGATTCAAGTCATCTGTATTTTCCCTACCTAAATCCAAGCTGGAAGTAAAGTCACTTAATGGACAAACTGGGACCTTTGTAACCCTGGGAAACCTCTGATAATTCTCCAGTTTGCTCAGCTCTGGTTCTCTACCATGGCCATTATGAACATTCTGCCACTCTCCAACCCCGACTCCAGAATATTCCTGTCACTATGAGCATATTGCTTCACAATTCACCAAGAAACTGAATATATCATATGAGGCCTCCTTCTACTTTTTGCCACCTAATATAAGAATACATTTGCAATGCCAGCCATTCTTTGCTTCTCTTATAACAGAAGTGGTAATCCCTCTACTGGTTCTTAGATATTTAGTCTATTTTTCTTAATCACAGACTGTGGAAAGACATTTTCCGCCTCTTTCTCCTTTGTTTTTAATCCCAATCTTTCTAGGGTTTATTGTAACTGTCAAGCCTATTGTCTTGAATCTCTCACTCAAGTGTCAATCTCATGAGGGCAGGGAACTGGTCTATCCTGCTCTCCATTGTATATCTAGAGCAGAGATCAATCCCTGAGTCAATAAATGTTTTTTCGTTTGTTCGTTTTTTAATGAATTAATGAGAGCTAAGAGGGGTGTTTGGTGAGGCAGAGTGGTGTTATGAAACCAAGCATGTTTAATAGTTCAATTTCAATGCTTTTGTTTTGTTCCTTTTGAAGTCCCCTGTGATAGTCTATACTAATGGGTATTATTCCATCGAAAAAGCAGTGGTGCTATTAAAATACTTGTCAGTCGTTGCTTGTCTACTTCTAACTAAACACAGTCTATGTCCTTGACCAGTTGTGAAGTTTATAGCATTATACTATGCTGTGCTCCCCAGAGACTGCTAATATGTAAATTTCCCAGTGAATTATTGATAAGAAAGTTAAATAACAAAACTCAACTTGAAAAGGGGAAGCATACATGAAAATGTTTTGATAGAATTATACTTAGCTATTCTATTGTATTCTATTTATCAGAGCATTACATAATATGTGTTCATGTTAGATACCAATGACATATTTGAACTTTGTGTGTTTTTCTCCAGGGAAAAGCATTCAGCCACTTACATGGGAAATGAAACTGAAGATACAAAAGGTCAACTCCAGAAAACAGTATGTCATTCTGTAAGGAAAAAAAAATCTATTTGAAAATCTGTCATTTAAAGGTTATATTTGAAGTCCAAATAAAATGGATCATTCGCTCCCAGCTATCACATTATCACATTGTGAATCTCTCTTGAAGAAGAGTAGGAGGAAAAGCAGTATTTAGTCTGTTTCTCTGTCACCTTTCATCAAAGGTACTATAAAACAAATTTTGGTGTTATGTCTTTGCTCAAATTTAATTTTCTCTTAAATTTTGGAATAAAATTAAATACATATTATTTTCATTTTAAATAACTATTTCAATAAATGAATTGCCAGGAAGAAGTTAACAGCATACTCCAAAGCATGGAGGTATGAAAAAGCACACTGTGTGGGAAAAATTACAAATTTTTCTATTTGACTAGAGAAAAGGTACATATGGAAATACAAAATTGGGAGTCCTTAATATACAGAGTATTTACATCACATATGAGTAGGTGGTAGGACAGAAAGTATACAGAGTGAGGGGTAAAAAGGAGCACAGAGGTTGAAATACTAGGAAACACTCACATCCAAGGGATAAGCAGCAGAACTCCATGCCCCCCCCGACACACAAAAAGACAAAGCAGTTATACAAGTGAAATCATACACACAGAAAAATCCCAAAGTAATAGACTAAATTACATTGATGATTTTAATTTTTCACCCCTCTCTGTATCTAGTCTTATTATTATGTACATTTTCAGTGCCTTCCTTGATCAGATTTGAAGAGCAGCTTGTACAGCTGGTTCTATAGTCTTCTTCTCTGCCATGAGAAAGATTAGCCTGGGTAGCTCACTGGTCACAGCAGAAAGATTAACCACCCCTAACTGAGCTCAGCCTAGCTCAACCAACCCCTACCTGACCCATAGACCTATATTGACATAAAATGTGATTGTTGTTTTAAGTCACCAAGTTTTGGAGTGGTTTGTTATGCTCTAATAGCTGACTAATACACAGAGCTTCAAGAAGAGAGTGATTAGTGTTGTGGAATACCAGAGAAAGAAAATAAGAATTGAATTATGCAATTACAAGGTTTCTGCTGCCTTTAATCAGAGCATTTTCAATGGAGTGGTGGGTTCAGAACCACAACTGCAGAGAGTTTGAAGAATGTAAGGTTAGGCAGCCTACCATTTTATGGAGATAGATTGTGAATACAGTGTGGAAAGATAGAGGGCGATAGCTAGACGGATATGGATAAAGGGTGCTATGTGAAGATGGTAGAGCTGTGAGTACCGTTATATACTAAGGACAGAGAGCAAAAAGGGAGTGGTTAAAAACAGATGAAAGGAGAATGATTTATGAAGAGTGGTCTGTGAGCAAGTGGAAGGAGATGACCACTAGGGCAAAGGAAGAGGAAATTGCCTTGGAAAGAAGAAGGGGTACTTCTCCACTGAGCTGGAAAGATAGAAATAAGTGTTGGAATAGATAAAGATAAGTTTCCAAAAAAGAAGGGAGAGGAGAAAGAAAAGTGAAACAGGGAATTCTGAATTATAGCCTCTCTATAAAAAACAAAAGGATATTGATCAGGAGACTTTGCAAAGTTACATTGCAAAGAGTGAGAAGAATGATAAACATTAATTGCTGCTGTTAGGTAAAAAGAGGGAAGACTTACTCCAGTATTGAGTAAAGCTCAGGATGTTTACCAACTAAAGCTGAGGATGGTGACTTTATAGTGATAAGAATACATGCTTGTATCATCTCTCTAGATAAGCTTCGTAATTCAAATCTAGGAACAAGTGGGCAGTTGGAGGGATTCTACTTCGGAATGGCACAGAGTAGTGAGATAAAAGGCAAAATATATTAAATACATAAGGACCAAATAGGGAAGGAAGTTTTATCAGTTCAACTGTATGATGCATCTATGAGCAATAGAAAATGCTACCATAGGTAAGAGCTTAAATAAGTAAGAGATTATTTTTCTCATACAATAAAAGCCCTGAAGAAGGGATCTAGGGTCATGTTGTAATTCCACAACACCATTACTGTAACATCAGTGTATCCTTCTTCTTCACCCTTGTCACATGGCTTTGATCATTGTGCTTGCAATATAGCTGCCAAACAAGTACTTTATCACAATCGAGTTCCAGGCAGTGAGGAGGAGAAAGGAGTCAAGGGTTTTTTCTTAGTGAGGTTCTCTTTGGGAAGGGAAGCCTTCCATGGGAACTTTCCCTAACATCTTCAGACAGAACTGTGTCCATGGCACCTTTTGTTGCAAAGGAAACTGAAAATTCAAGATTTTAATTATTCTAGCCTCTATTGGTGAAGGAGGCTCAGGTACAGGGGTTTAAAACTGAAGTTAAGTGAGCCAATGTAGTGTCTGCCACAGAAATGAGATCAAGGGAGAGCTGACACACTGAAAGAAAATGGAGGAACCAAAAATAGAAACTTTCAATAAACATGGAAATCAGATATGGTGAGAAATAAGAGGAGGCTTAGGGATATTGGAGGTTAAAATTTATGGGATGAAGCAATTTAAACTATGAGACATGGTTATTGGAGAGTCACAAGCATAAAAGTTCTTGGAATTGAGATGCTAAAAAAAGAAATCAGACCAGAAAGAATCTTCAATATGGATATGGATATTTCTTGGGATGATGGTGGGATCTGGTGTTTGAGTAAAGCAAAAAGTTAGTGTTGCTAATTTTTTAAAAAAGCTATATCCTTTTCTGTATGTTACATCATAATAAAAACAAGTCCTACTGCACATGGTTAACCTATTTCCCATTTGCCCCAGTAACATTCACTGGAGGCTCTTGAGCTGTAGCACTTACCCCAACATAATTTGCAGATTACAATCCTAACCTTATACCCAAAGTTTGCCATGAAATATCTCAATTGTATTATTATTTTCACATTACTCTAGTATATCCATAGTCTTTGGAAACAAATGACATCATTCAATTTATAGCATTCTGTTTTTAGTAGTGGTATTTCCATTAACAAAATACGGCAATTCTCAATCACTGAAAATGTCAAATCCTAGAAAACATAGCAGTCCTATCTATGAAAAAAAGTATTAAATACTGATCATCATATAGATTTTTGTTATGTTAGGATTAGAGACAAGTTCTGTTTAGAAGTAACTCTAAGAACAGTTTTTATATTTTCTTTTCACATTGAAGAACAGTCAGATTTACTTCAGCCTCAAATAACATATTTATGTAAAATTAAAAGAATATGGCAATGGAGAAGGAAGATGGCGACTGGAGAGGAGGTCCCTACAGCCTCTCCCAGAAAACACAATTGAACGGCCACACAGGAGCAAAGAAAGAGGACCCTGAGTGACAAAACGGCAGCTGAGAAATCCAAGAATCAAAAGTAAACACTTGAAGGTTGGAGAGAAGGGGGCAAGCGGGGGAGAGGGAAGGGAGCAGAGACGGACTGCAAAAGGACATGATCACTGCTGACTATACAAGAGCAGCATGGGAGTGGAAAATAAAAAAGCCAGTAAAGTGGCAGAACCGCGGGGGAGCTGGGGTTTAACGGAGTTTGGGAGCCAGACTCTGGAACTTTTTGAGTGGTAGGAGGGTTGAGCGAGGACTCTGAACTGCAGAGATTCAGTTCAGATTCAGGCCCCATAGAGACCCACAGCGCAGGCGCACAGCTCCTACACCGGGCTGCAGTTCCTGGTTCCTGGCACACAGCAAAGGCGACCCGGCTGACTCAGGTCAGGCCCACAGCTTTGGACTTATGGTGCGTGCACTTGCTCACACGCCCCTGGGTTCTAAAAGCAGTGTGAGCCCACAGACGGGTAGATGCTGAATCAGGGTTGGGAAGAAAGAAAGGCAGATTTCATAGCATTTGCCTGAGTCAGCAGAAAAAGCCAAGGACTACATCACCCAGCTCCCATAGCATAGGGCAGAAGGCAGAGCTGCCCTCAGTGCAGCTTCTGTTGGCCTCTCCCTGGGATATATGTGCATCGCCTCCAAACGCAGCAGGAGATTAGGAATAAGAAATAAACAACCCCCTCTCTCCCAAAACTTGACTCCCAGTGCCACCTGGTGTCTGCCCTACAGCAAGATACCACAAAAGCAATAATCTGGGCACTGAACATAAAGACCTCATGTCAAAGAGAAGGAACCCAGTGGACAGGATGAAGTCCTTAAAAACTAAAACTCCTCAGAAAGAACATGAAATTTTCCAGAAGGCAGCTTCTTAGACCTAGAAGAGTCTGATTTAAGTGACAGAATTTAAAGTAGCCATTCTAAAGGCTCTGAGAGAAATGAAATCATATTGGCAGAACACGATAGCTGAGATAAATAACATAAAAAAGGATATGAACGACATAAAAATAGAAACTCCATGAACAAAAAGAACAATTTAACAAAGAAATTCAAAACATAAGAAAGATTGAGATGGAAACACGAGAAATAAATAATATGATAAAAGAAGTGAGAAATGAAATAACTGCCATAGGAAACAGGGCCAACCAGATGGAGGAAAGAATTAGTGATATCAAAGATCAGAACATGGAAACAGCTCAGAAAGAGGAAGAGGGGGAATATAGAACCAAAAGGATTGAAAGAACTCTGCAAGAACTATCTGACTCCATGAGTCCAAACAACATCAGGATAATAGGAATAGAAGAAGGGGCAGAGCAGTCTACAGAGAGCGTACTCAAACAAATAGTAGATGAGAACTTTCCAAACCTATGGAAACATCTGGAACACCAAGTTCAAGGAGAAAACAGGTCCCCCAGATACCTGGACCCTAACAGATCTTCTCCAAGACACATGGTACTAAAGATGTCCAAAACTAAAGACAAAGAGACAATTCTCAAGGCAGCCAGGGAAAAAAGAACTATAACATTTAGAGGAAAACCCATCAGGCTGGCATCAGATTTCTCAGCAGAAACTCTGCAAGCCAGGAGAGAGTGGAATTCAATATTCAAAAATTTAAAACAGAGAAAGTTCCAGCCAAGAATAAATTATCCAGCAAAATTATCTTCAGATATGAAAGTGGAATAAAGACCTTCTCAGACACACAGAAGTTGAAGGAATTTGCAAGCACAAGGCCAGCACTCCAATAAATAATGAAGGAGACTCTTCGAACTGAAACAAAACATCAAGAAAAATGGAACAAAGTTGGGGCAACAAGAAATAAACAAAAACGAACAAACAAACAAAACAAAGAAAGAAATAAGTAATGGCCACAGGAAATCTTCACATATCGATCACCACTCTAAATGTCAATGGACTGAACTCACCAATAAAAAGACACAGAGTAGCAGACTGGATTAAAAAAACAGAATGCATCCATATGCTGTCTCCAAGAAACACACCTCAGGCATAAGGACAAACACAGACTCAGAGTGAAAGGATGGGACACAATGGGACACAATACTCCAAGCAAATGGTAACCAGAGAAAAGCAGGAGTTGCCATACTGATATCTAATGAAATAAACTTCAGGTTAAAAAAGATAGTAAAAGACAAGTATGGACATTACATAATGATAAAAGGCACAATACAACAACAACAAGATTTGACACTAATTAATATATATGTTCCCAATCAGGATGCACCAAAATATACAAAGAAACTACTAACAGATTTGAAAGGAGAAACTGATGAACACACAATCATTGTGGGAGACTTTTTAAACACCCCGCTAACAGCCATGGACAGATCATCTAAACAGAAAATAAATAAATAATAGCTCTAAATGACACATTACAGCAATTGGACATAATTGATATTTATAGGACACTTCATCCAGCAAAAAGAGACTACACCTTCTTTTCTAGTGCACATGGAACATTCTCAAGGGACACAAAAGTAACTTCAATATACCAAGTATATTCTCAGACCACAAAGCTTTCAAATTGGAGATCAACTGTAAAAGGAAAGCAGAAAAAACCACATATACATGGAGATTAAACAACAGCTTATTAAAAAAGGACTGGATAAAAGAACAAATAAAAGATGAGAGTAAAAATTATGTAGAAACTGATGACAATGAAAATACAATGTATCAGAATGATTGGCAAACAGCGAAAGCGTTAATAAGAGGGAAATTTATATCATTACAGGCCTATCTTAGAAACAAGAAAAATCACAAGCAAACATCTTAGTATCCCATCTCAAAGAACTCGAAAAAGAAGAGCAGACAAAACCCAAAGTCAGCAGAAGGAAAGAAATAATAAAAATTAAAGCAGAGCTAAACCAATTAGAAAACAGAAGGACAGTAGAAAAAATTAATATAACGAAGATCTGGTTCTTTGAGAAAGTCAACAAAATTGACAAACCCTTGGCGAGGCTAATCAAAGGACGAAAGGAAAGGACACAAATATCGAAAATTAGAAATGAAAGGGGAAAAATTACCACTGATACCACAGAAATGCAAAGGATTATAAGCAAATATTATGAGGGACTTTATGCTACTAAATTTAACAACCTAGAAGAAATGGACAAGTTTCTAGAAACTTATAGCCTACCAAGACTGAATCAAGAAGAACTGGATAATCTAAATAGACCAATCAAGAGCAACGAGATTGAAATGACTATCCATAATCTCCCTAAAGGCAAAAGCCCTGGACCAGATGGTTTCACCAACGAGTTCTACCAGGCATTCAAAGAAGAATTAATGCCTATCCCCCTCAGACTCTTCCAGAAAATTGAAGAGGAAGCAATACTTCCTAACTCATTCTATGAGGCTAACATTACTTTAATACCAAAGCCTGGCAAAGACAACACACACAAAAAAGAAGACTATAGACCAATATCTCTGATGAACACAGATGCAAAAAATCCTAAACAAAATATTAGCAAATAGAATACAACAATGCATCAAAAAGATTATACATCATGGTCAAGTGGGATTCATCCCGGGAGCACAAGGATGGTTCAACATACGAAAATCAATCAATGTGATACACCACATAAACAAAATCAAAGATAAAGACCATATGGTCATTTCAATTGATGCAGAAAAAGCTTTCGACAAAGTACAACATGCATTTATGATCAAAACCCTAAATAAAATAGGTATAGAAGGAAAATATCTCAACAAAATAAAGGCCATCTATGACAGACCCTCAGCTAACATCATACTGAATGGGGAAACGCTGAAACCTATTCCCCTAAAATCAGGAACAAGACAGGGATGCCCCCTGTCACCACTGCTATTTAATATACTATTGGAAGTTCTAGCCACATCAATCAGGCAAGAGAAAGGAATGAAAGGTATTCAAATTGGGAAAGAAGAGGTCAAATTGTCACTATTTGCGGATGACATGATCCTTTATATAAAAAATCCCAAAGATTTCACCAGGAAACTATTAGAAACAATAAACGAATATAGTAAAGTCGCAGATTACAAAATCAATGCACAAAAATCAACAGCATTCCTTTATACAAACAATGACTCCTCAGAAAAAGAAATGAGGGAGTCAATTCCCTTTGCTAACACAACAAAAAGAATGAAATACCTGCGAATTAACTTAACAAAGAACGTGACAGACTTATACACAAAAAAACTATAAGACACTTTTGAAAGAAATTGGAACAGAGTTTAAGAGGTGGAAAAATATCCCCTGTTCATGGATAGGAAGACTTAACATCGTTAAAATGGCCATTCTGCCCAAAGCAATCTACAGATTTAATGCACTACCCATTAAAATCCCACAATCATACTTTCATGAAATAGATAAAAGAATTACTAGATTTATATGGAACCATAAAAGACCTCGAATTGCCAAAGCAATACTACATAAAAAGAATAAGGCTGGTGGCATTACACTTCCTGACTTCTATTTATATTACAAAGCATCAATAGTCAAAACAGCTTGGTACTGGCAGAATAACAGAAATATAGACCAATGGAATAGAACTGAAAACCCAGAAATAAACCCACAAATTTATGGACAAATAATTTTTGATAAAGGAGCAAAAAATATACAATGGGGAAAAGACAGCCTCTTTAGTAGGTGGTGCTGGGAAAACTGGAAAAACATATGCAAAAGAATGAACCTGAGCTGTGAACTCTCTCCACATACAAAAATTAACTCAAAATGGATTAAAGACCTTCATATAAGATCTTCAACAATAAACTGTATAGAAGAAGACATTGGTACTAAACTTATAGACCTAGGACTAAAGGAAGACTTCATGAACCTGTCCTCAAAGGCAAGGGAAGTAAAAGCAAAAATAAATGAATGGGACTATATCAAACTAAAAAGCTTCTGCACGGCAAAATAAACCATCAACAAAGCAAAGAGACAGCCAACTGAATGGGAGAAAATATTTGCAAATAATGCATCAGATAAGGGTCTAATATCTAAAATAAAGAATTAATAAGACTTAACAACAAAAAAATCAAACAACCCAGTTAAAAAGTGGGCAGAAGAACTAAACAGACACTTCTCCCATGAAGAAATACAAATGGCCAGCAGACATATGAAAAAATGCTCATCCTCATCTACTGTTAGGGAAATGCAAATCAAAACCACAATGAGATACCACCTCACACCTGTGAGAATGGCTGTTCTCAACAAGACAAGGAATAACAAGTGCTGGAGAGGATGTGGAGAAAAAGGAACTCTGGTACACTGCTGGTGGGAGTGCAAACTGGTACAACCACTGTGGAAGGCAGTGTGGAGTTTCTTCAGAAAATTGGGAATGGAGCTACTATTTGACCCAGCAATCCCCCTTCTGGGGATCTACCCCAAAAACCTGAAAACCTTTGTCCACAAAGACTTATGTACCCCAATGTTCATTGCAGTGCTGTTCACAGTGGCCAAAACATGGAAACAACCAAAGTGCCCTGCGACAGATGACTGGATAAAGAAGCTGTGGTACATATACACAATGGAATACTACTCAGCTCTAAGAAAAGATGAAATATTGCCATTTGCAACAACATGGATGGACCTGGAGACCCTCATCCTTAGTGAAATAAGCCAGACAGAAAAAACAAAGAACTGTATGACTTCACTCATATGCGGAATATAAAACTGAAAGCAACAAAGAAAAAAAGAAATGAACAAACAAATAACTCATGGACACAATCAATAGTTTAATGTTTATTTGGGGACGAGTGGGTTAGGGAGGGGAGAAAGGGGAGGGGGTGGGAGAGGAGGGGGGGAAGCTAAATATAAGGTGATGGAGAGAGAAGTCACATTAGGTGGTGATCTTATTATACAACAAGTTGACAATGTACTGTAGAATTGTATGCCTGAAACCTATGTCATCCTCGCTAACAGATGTCACCCCAAAAAGTCTAACAGTAAAAATGAATTAAAAAAAAAGAATATGGCAGTGAGCTTCACTTTTTTTTTCTCAGTTGGAAATGCATTAAAACCTGAAAAAACATCAGAATAAATCTAAAAGAAATCAGACAACCGTTTCAAGAGAAAGTTAATATTCTCTGACTACAATACATTAAATTAAGCTTGTCCAAACTGTGGCCTATGGGCCACATGCAGGCTGGGACGGGTTTGAATGTGGCCCAACACAAATTCATAAACTTTCTTAAAAGATTATGAAATTTTTTTGTGACTTTGTTTTTTCCAGCTATCATCAGTGTTAGTGCATTTCATGTGTGGCCCAAGACAATTCATTCTTCTTCCAATGTGGCTCAGGGAAGCCACAAGATTTGGAAGCCACAAGATTGGTCACCCCTGCCTTAAAACAATACCTATCTGTACTTTTTCAATTGGCTGAGCAATCTGGATTTTGCTGATTTGGATTGGGCTCAGTTTATTTCATCCTGGCTCATTTATACATCTTTGTTCAGCTGGCAAGTCAGCTGGTGGTTGGTCTGTCTCGGATAGTCTCAGGTGGGATGATTGGGCCATGTTCCCTATGGCCTTTCATCTTCCATCAGTATAGTCTAGACTCGTTCTCATAGAGAGGAAAAACATCAAGGAGAGAAACCAGACTTGTGCAAGGTTTTTTGCCACCTAGGCTTAGAATTGTAACAATGATCACTTCTTCCACATTGTGTTGACCAAAGCAAGTCACAAGATTAGCCCATATTCAAAAGGTGGGGGTAGGAACTCCATCTCTTGATGGGAGGAGCTGAAATATCACAATGAAAGGGGTGTAGATAAAGGAAGGGAAGAATTGGAGATATTTTTGTTATCAATCTATCACATTAATTATTTTCTAGAGTCACTTGTTGCAGTTCATGGTCATGGTAAGTGTGACTATATACATATTTTTTCTTCATCAAAATTAACATCAATGCTTATAGCTTGACTGAGTTGTGTTCCTTAGATTACTTAGATGGGATTATTTGAAATGTCAGTAGATGGTAGTCATAAATATGAAAGGATATAGAGCAATTTAGAAGTTTGAATTTTTTTTCAAATTGAATTGCTAACCCTAGTAGCTACTGTGTATGTTGAATTCTTGTACCACTTTCTTAATAACAAATTCGCCTTCATATCACCAGCCATGTAATAATATACAGACTTATCATTGAATTGCTTGGCTATCATATGCCTGTTATATTAAGCAACTTGTTAGAATACTGATGAAACTCAGGCAGGCAGTGATAGCTTTCTACTATTTCCATGAGAGTGATGAAAAAGAGAAAAGAAATTTTTTTGTAAATCCAATAATCTTTCACACATCTGAAACAAACTATATTAAACCTGGCGTTCTCAACGCTGTGAATACCAAATGTCCTGACTCTATTTGCTCCCACCCAGAGCAAACACAAATCCATCTGTTTCAGTGTAGCTCATTCTCTCCCCTCCTCTCTTCCCCTCTTCTCTTTCCCCTCTTCAAGTTAGTTCTATGTGAATACAGGTTTAGAAAGAGTAAAAGCAAAACACTCAGCCTGCTTTCTTTGGATGAGTGGGTTTCTCTAACTATGACGCTCGCAAATGCTACAAAGAAGCTGTTGTCAGGTTGTGGGACCTGAGTGGGAACTCAGCTCCCTTACCAGTCATTTTTTGATGCACCACTTCAGAAGCCAGGAAACAGAGGAGATTTAAAAGCAATCATAGCTTTTCACACAGTTCAATGAAACAATTTTTCCTTTGAAAGTCTCTCACTGGTACTTTCCATGTCGGTGTGTTAAAAATGTCACTGAATCAAGCTTTTTATTAACTTGTCAATGTATCCAAAGTGTTCTACAGAACCTCCATGAAGGAGTTTTCTTTTAAACCTGCACATTGTCACATAGGCTTTCCTCCCTAATTAGCCCTGACAGGTTCTTTAGTGGAAATAACACACTCTCAGAGTACAAGAGGGAGCAGGTGGGTAGAAATAGATTTGGATCATTTGCTAGACATGGAAAGAGAAACCAACAGTGCTAATGGCATATGGCTGTGAAGGGAATATTGAACGAATAAGTCCAGAACAGTGAACTCATACAAATTAACAGTGGATTGAGGTAATAATAATGCAGGCTGCTTATTCCAAAGAAACTGGAACATCTTGGATCCTTTAAGGACTGAGAATTTTCCTAAGTCTGGGTCACGTTGCTGAGTCGACAACCTTTATCCACATTGTGAGATCTGAAATCATTCTGGTAACCAGGACATTATTCTGTGGCTGCCTTTACTCACTCCATGGATATATTGGCTTGTCAATTTGTTGGTGTCTGTGTGGTTTCCAGTTTATACCTTCCTTGATGCAACAGATTTTTATCACCCTATACTCTGGATGCCCATTTGGTTTCCTGCCCTTTGCCCTATCCCAATGTACTCAAATTTTCAAGAGGCCATGAGTCCACACTCATATCAGTTGAAATTCATTCACTTAGCCTAAGATAAAATTCAAATTCATTTTATATCCTCATAAATAAGCTAGGAACTGGTTGAGTAGTTTTAGTAGAGTCAGCACTATTCTTTTGCCCAGAGGATTCACATCTTCGTAGCATGATTTTGAGATGGTAGACCTTGCCTATCACCCAAATATTTATATGAATAGCTTTCTAGAAGATCCCAAGTTCTTAATATTAGAGTAAAGAATCATTTTGGTCAAATCTAGGTTTGAAATTTTTTAAAAAATTGCGATTACCATTCAAATTCTATATCATATCCAAACATCATATTAAAAGTTGAGTTAGTGTACTGTCAAACTTCTAGTTTCAGATTCAACATATAAAGAGTTTGGAAGTTGTCACTCTCATCCTTATCATAAGAATAAGCCAAATTGGAAGATCAATGGATTTTTCTTGGACCCATCAGAAAATTAAAATGCCTGAAACCTATGTAATCCTTGCTAACAGATGTCACCCCAATAAACCTAACAATAACAATGAATTAAAAAGAAAAAAATAAATTATAAAAGAAAAAAAACGAAAGAAAGAAAAGAAAATTGAGGTTGCAGGGCAAACCACCACCCCAAAATCTGAAGAAATAGGTGAATCCAGAGGCACAGCCAAGGTCTGTTTACAACCATAACTGGTAGGAATAGTTAAATGGTAATTTTGTGAGATTGCTGGAGGCTGAGTGTGACCTACGATGAGAAGGAGAAATTCCTGGGTAATGCAATCTTGGGGAGGCTCATATTTTCCTGAGATTCACCTCCAAGGACCCCATCAGGTTCTTATAGTGAAGAGCTGAAAAAAATCCCCTGGTAGTTCTGACAGTTGGAGGGGAAGAGTGACCACTGTGAGATGTACCCAGAATATTCCGTACGACAAAGTTTATTCTCCAGAGGTGAACGACTTTACCAGAGTCTTATCCCACTTCCTAAGAGGGGGAAAAACAAAGCCAAGAAATGTTTGTGAAGGTCACAGCCCAGGAACACAAGCCCATTAAAACTGAGATCTCATCATAAAATTATTGAATGATTCCCCTCCCCAGCACTTAGCTACTACACCAACAGGGCTCCAGTATAATAACAGATATCAGTTGAAAGAGAAGCACGATGCAGACTCTCTGAGGAGGAATACGAGGGCTGTCTGGAAAGTATCGAGCCATGTAATATAAAAAATAGAGGCATTTCTAGCTGGATTCTTTCCAGACAGCTCTCATACTTAGGGGAGCTCACAGTCAATAGGGGAGTCAAAAGTAAGGGCACCGGGGGAATTTCAAGGCTCTGGCACCTACAGCTGCAGCAAACATAAAACAGAGACCAACATCTAGTCAGATTAACATGAAAGTTCACAATAAACACCTACTTATCGCAGTTTATATTATCTAATATATGAAGTCTGATAATTAAGTTTGAAAGCTTGCCATTATGAGCTTACATTGGCAGCACTGTACATACAACTTGGTAAGTTTTCATAACCTTGATATATTTGTGTCTCACAGTTGTGTTACTGTTGATGTGTGGCAGTGTCTTGCTGAGTGGCATTTATTATTGTTGTTGCGTGTTTTTTTGTGCCATCATGAGAATGTCGGAGCTTGAATTAGAGCAATGAGCAAACAATAAATTTCTTGTTAGACTTGGCAAGAGCGGAAGTGAAAATAGGGATATGTTAGTCCAAGTTTACAGAAATAATGTCTTGAAGAAAATAGCAGTATACAAATTGATTTAACCTTTTTATGAGCGGACAGAAAGTGTCAGTGATGAAGAGAGGTCGGTATGGCCAGTAATTAGCAAAAGAGACAAAAATGTTGCAAGTATTTGTCTAATTGTATGTCAAAATCATTGGCTGACTGTGAGAAGCTTAGCAGACCAAGTAAACATTGATAGGGAAACAGTTAGGAAAATCTGAACTGAAAATCTTGGCATGAGAAAGGTGTGTGCAAAATTGGTCCAGAATGAGTTCACTGATGAACAAAAGCAAAGGAGAGTCGAAATTTGCCAAGACCTTTTGGAAAGACAAGATGATGTTTTGGGCCATGTTATCACTGGTGATGAAATATTGGGTATACCAATACAACCCTGAAATAAAGCGTTATAGTGCACAATGGAAGTCAGCCAATTCTCCACAACCAAAAATTCCATCAGTCCAAATCAAGAGTTGAAATGATGTTGCTAACTTTTTTTGATACCAGAGGGACTGTTCATTATAAATTTGTATCAACTGGACAGTCAACCCAGTTTACTATTTGAAAGTGCTGAAAAAGTTGGATGAAAAAGTTAGACAAAAACTACCTTAACTTTTCACCACCAACTCATGGCTCTTGAATCACAACAATACACCAGCTCACATGGCACTGTCTGTGAGGGAGTTTTTAGCCAGTAAACAAATAACTGTATTTGAACATCCTCCCTACTTACCTGATCTGGCTCCCAATGACTTTTTTCTTTACCTGAAGATAAAATATCAAAAGGAAGACATTTTGATGACATTCAGGACATCAAGTGTAATACAATGACAGCTCTGATTCCAGGAAAAGAGTTCCACAACTACTTTGAAGGGTGGACTAGGTGCTGGCACCAGTGCATAGCTTCCCAAGGAGAGTACTTTGAAGTTGACCATAATGATAGTCAACAATGAGGTATATAACACTTTTTCTAGGACTAAATTAATTGTTAGATTTTGTATAATATCTGGTTTTCAACAAAAAAGTCAAGCTATGTTAAAACACACACACACACACACACACACACACACACACACAAAATCACAGTCTGAAGAGACCAAAACAAAATCAGAACCACACTTGGTTCTGACACAGATTGTTGAACTATCCACAGTGAATTTAAAAGAACTTTGAATAATATGTTGAGAGCTCTAATGAATAAAATAACCAATATGCAATTGCAAATGAGTAATTTAAGTAGAGGTAGAAAGTCTAAGAAAAAAATTTTTAAAGCTAGAAATAAAAAAACACTGTAACAGAAATGAATAATTCCTTTGATGGGCTTATTAGTAGACTGGACATGGCAAAGAAAAGAATCAGTGAGCTGGAAGATAGGTCAGCAGAAACTTCCCAAACTGATTTGCAGAGTTAGTATATTGTCTGAAAACCTCCAGCAATGTATAAAATAGTAATTTTTAACATAATTATATTTGTCCAACAATTAAAACATATTTTGAGAAGAAATATGGAATTGCTTAGGAACCATGCCTTTCAATAGAAAAACAATATTAGTTGATGAAATGTTTCGATAACTTGTTTACTTTAATCATTACAAATAGAGTTATCAAGAAAGAAGCCTGTGTATATTGATTGCTTCAGCTATTTTAGCAGGGACTAAATAACAATTACTTTAATAAGAACAAATGTTTATTTCTCTTCCATATGAAAGACGAAGCTAATAGAACATAATGATAAAGAAGCAGTGGTCAATAGAGTTATCAAGAGACTTGCATTCCTTTCTTCTTGTCACTGTCCCAACACCTCGGATCTTCCTCATCCTCAGACTTAAAGGAGACTCATCATTATCACATCTGTTTTAATCCATGAGGAAAACAAGGAAAATGAAGTAGAAGCTAGACATCTTCTTTTTAAGGATATGACCCAGCAGTTGCATGCCAGAATATCGTGGCCACACCTAGCTGCAAAGGGTTTTGAAAAAACTGTATGGCTACCCAGTTTAAAAATTGGAGGTTTCTAGTACTAAAAAGAAAAAAAAAAGAGTGACTATTAGGGACATTTAGCAGTTCAGGCCACAGTCTACTCTCTGGCCACCCAAGTATCCATGAATATCACTTTTGCCATGGAAATAACCCAAGGAGCCATGCAGTTATTTTATTTAACTCAAAACCCAGCATCTCTGGGTGATGCATAGTTCTGACAAGCAGGTTTGGAGGTGAATTCTCATGGTTGGGCAACCTATAAACTTGAAGACAAATGGTGAGGAGGGATAGGATGAGCACACTTACAGTTCCCATTCTGTAAAAGGGAAGAATGGGAAACACATGACACTCATTGTCCACTGCAGTTATCAAATTCTGCTGCACAGCAATCATGAAAATTGCCTGCCCTGGTAGTGAAGTGCCTCTGGATCTACTCGGGGGGTGACTCTTTTGTCTCTCATTCCAGAGGGCCACATTGAAAATGGGTATTAGAAAATATATTCTTTCTGAGGGTTGCACAGTTTTGTATAACCTGATTTCTGTTGGTATAGATTTGAGGGGCTAAGAGTATTTTAAGGTTTAAACAGGTTTGGCCATTATAATTCCACAAAAAACAAATTAGAAAACTACTAGTTTATTTGCTGTTAATCAATTCATGTAAAAGTAACCAGAGACAGTAGTTCTTAAGATTGCCAATGTTTTTTTTTTTTTTAATTTACTAACCTCTGTGCTAAACTCTTGTCCTCTTTCTCAATTATTTTTCTTCTTTAATATAATAATGGCTACCTTGAAGGCACCTGAAACAGTGAGTTTGGGAGAGATAAGAAAACCCTTAATCTAGACTTTCTTGCTGGTCTGGAACAATTATATGAGATGCTCTTGAGAAAGTCTTGGAGCCACAGTTTTATCTCTGTGGTGTTGGGGTATGGAAGCAATTGGCTTTTCCAAATGTGCAAAACCTTATATTGTCAGATTCTTAGTCAATAAAGATCATAGTCTACAAGCTGAAAACATCTATTAGTAGGACTGTATTCCCTTTCATCTTTGTTCGTAAACTTGTTAACTCTTACCTATGTTTAGTTCTTGACTATAGTACTTTGCTAAAAGAAGTCAAGATACACTAACAACATGACTTTTGGAAGTACTTCCTCATGAGCTTCAAGCTCAGTAGGAATGGCCTTCCTTCAAATGCACTGACAACAAGTTTATGGATGTTTGCTATGACATAACAAATGTCAGCGAGCCTGCATTATCTGTTTCCTCACTTCCTGCTGCCCAAAGTGCTAAGTAAATAGTTTGTATTTCGGATTCTGTTATATCATCCCTGCTTCTGGTAGCAAACTCACTGTTAGTTTGTTTGGCTGTTTTAATAGAAATCAGATCACAATGACTTTTTAAAAAACAGACAATTTATTTCTGTCTCACAGGAAACTGACTAGGATGTAGAATGAGGAATATTGATAGTAAGGAATGCTTGTGAAGGTCACAGCCCAGGGACACAAGCCCATTAAAAGATTGAAATTTCATAAAATTGTAGAATGCTTCCCCTCCCCAACACTTTTCTACCACACCAACAGGGTTCCAATATAATAACAGATTTCAGTTGAAAGAGTAGCAGACTATCTGAGGAGGAATACTTTGGGAAGCCCACAGTCAATAGGGGAGTCAAAAGCAAGGACACCTTTTTGCTACAAAAAGTCATGCAGGGACCCATCTTTCTTTTCTCTATTTTGCTATACCATCTCTGAAGATGTTGTCTTCATGTTTGATTAAGAGTGACTCACTACCCTTATAGAAGGCAAGAAGCTTCCTTTTAAGAATGTGACAGAGATTTTAGACATTACTTGCATTTGATGGTGTGTCAGAGCTGGCTTGCACCAGCTCACAAAAGGCACATGTCAGATTTTCAAGATTTTGTGAGCCAATTGGTAAACACAGCCATTATCAAAAATTAAATTATATAAATTTATCATTAAACAAAATGTATTGAAAAGGTAAATATTCAAAGCTTGTCTTTCCTTAGTTTTACACACATACACACACACACACACACACACACACACACACAGTTACTACATTATCTATGCTATTGTTATTTGTATCTATGTTATTAATATTTTGGGACTGCTATGTAATGGTTCTATTGTACAATTTGCTACTTGCAAATCTCTTCCTAACTTTGCATTCAGTGATATTGCATCTTGAAATCAGACATGGTAGCAGTATTTATACCATAGAAATCAGTAAATGTTACAAATCAGGGCTCCTCCACCACCTTCCCAGAGAGCTGGTAGTTAAACATTTACAACATGTCATTGCTTCTACTATATCTCTGACCATAATTTACTCACATGGCCACATCTAGCTGCAAGGAGGCTAGGACACATAATCTCTAATTGTGTGGCCACATGCCCACCTATAACTTAGGAATTCTTTTTTAAGGAAGAAGAACAGAATGCATATTGGGGGACAATAAACATTTTCATGTAGGAGAGTAAACTATGGACAGTTTTCTACAACTGAGATCCGCTTTGCCAGTAGTTCATTATCAGAGATGGGAATAAACTCCTAATAGAGATTTTCGTACTTGTTTAGTCCACCACCATAGGGTTAGAGAAAATTAGCAATTTCAGTTTATGCTATTAGATTGAGAGCATAAAACAAGCTTCCGGTCAGTCCTGTGTGTAGTTCCTAGAAAATGCAAAAAAAAAAAAAAAATAGTTAAAATATAAATAAATTTATAAATGTACTGAAAACAAGAAAATAAGTCATTTTTACCTCCAGAAACTATGAGGAATTACTGAGAGGAAGAAAAATGATGTGGGGGCTTTGAAAAGTGAAATTCACCCACAGAGAACTCTATACCTGGCTCCACTTTCAGGGAAATCCAAATTAAAACACCAAACGTACTCAGGTATAAAAGAAAGTCTGTACTCTTAATTTTCTAAAGAACTGGAAAGTGGAGGTATCTAGATCCTTCCTTCTTCCTCAATGCAGTTGTTGTAAAGGGCAAGTCTTGTTTTAAAGTTTTAAGTCTGACTATTTTTTCAACTAATATAACAAGTTCTACAATTTAGTGCTCAATGGAGACTCCTAAGGCAAGAAAAGATATGACCAGTGATTGGATACAATGATTATCTTGGATATTTGCTTTCAGAGTAAACATCCATGCAACCCATTTGCTCTTCCTACATTAAAGTATTATATAATAAGGATGTTTGGTTTATATAATATGGTCAGGGACTTTTCTTATGCATATATGACTTACATTAATGAGCATTCTATCCAAACATTTTATCTTTTAAGTCATGTTATAACATGAATAAAAAAGCCCAAAGTAAAAATATTCCCAGAATGATAGATATTAAACCTCTTACTTCCTCCTCACCATAAAAATAAATAAAAAATTTAAGTGTCTGTTTTTAGCAGCTTTTTCCCACCGAAGATCAGAAAAACCATTACAGAGTTATGGATGAATTCTTCATGTTTGATGATAAAAATAGTTAATGCTTTTATGGATTTAACAGCTGGAAAAGACTGTATAGATAAATAATACTTTTAGGGTGTTGGATATTTGGATTTTGTAAGAAAAGAATATAAAATTATAAAATTATTTTAAGTGATTTATTTATTTTTATATTTTAATCATTGGACATAGTCTTGTAATAACATTAATTGAGTACCTACTATGTGCAAAGTGCCAGTAAACCCAAAATCAACACAAGAATGCCTTCAAGGACTTTGCAATCTAGAGGGGAATAAAAGAAAGATATCTCAGCTCAACTTTTGTAAATATATTGAAGGCAAGTACATATTGGCTGTCCCATCTTTAAAACAGGCAGTGTGTTTCTTAATATGTTGGGAATGCCTAAGTTAGGAGATTTCTAATACTAGGCAGTAGATATATAATTCCTGAATTGCTTCAGTGTTCCAAGAGCACAACCTGAATGCCCTAGTTTAGAGGGACAGATTCTTTCTTTATTGTTAAATTTATTGGAGTGACATTGTTAGCAAAAATTACATAGGTTCCGATGAAATTCTATAATACATCATCTATGCATTGCATTATGTATTCACCACCAGATATTTTTTAAAAATAATGAACCTGCTTTTTCCCTAAAGGGGCTTGATTAGGGAGGAGGAAGGAGGGAAGAAAGGACTGAGCTGATAATTTTCCCCCCAAAATTTGAAATCTTGCTTTTAGCTATGACAGAAACCAATTTTAGTAATATGTGTGTGTGTATATATATATATTCTCAGCTCTTTTTCCTTTTTTTACGTCTTGAGAATCCTGAGTTGTTGTAACACTGATACTAGGTTATTAAGTGGAGAGAAGAATTAGAGAAAGTGAAACCACCAAGTTGACTATATATGAAAGGGTAAAGCACTACCCATCAAAAAATGAGAGTAGTCTGGAAAGACTGAAGATCTATGTGAGAGAGGCTCTGGGGAGATTTATGAGAGATGAGAGACTATGAGAAGCTATCATAAATCAATGGCAGAGAGATGCCTAAGAGAGGACTTTGGGAAAGACTTTCTCCATGATGAGGTATAGTTCTTTACTGCTTTGTGAAGAGACATGAGGAAATGCTTACAGGGCTTTACAAGGCATTTTAGAATCAGACTTGTATGTTTTTTTTTTTGTGTGTGTGTGTGTTTGTGTTTGCTTGTTTGTTCGTTGTGGAGGTCACTCTACTACAATATGGGTCTTAAGCAAGGAGTAAGAATAGTCATGTTAATTGAGGATAAAGGGAAAAGAATTCTGTCAACTTGGAAATGTAATATCATTTTATTGTAGGCAAAAGTATGAAGTCCTTAATATTTATCTCTCCTTTCCCCTTCTTTTTTCACTTACCTTTCACTCTTCTGGTTCTAGAGGTAGGATAGTGAAAAGTGCTGCAGACCAGGAACCAAGTAGTTTACAATTGGAGTTCTTGCTTTCACTTACTAGACCATGGGGCAAGTTGTTTCATCTTTCTGAGCCTTAGTTTCCTCATATGCAAAATGGGCACGACAGTACTTGATCTGCCTATCTCACTTTTTTGACTCAAGGGTATGAAACCTTCTTGTAGAGTTGTAATGAAAATATTAGAGATTACTGTTTTATCTTCTATCTCCCAAGAGTCTTGCTATGATAGTGTTCTCTAACTTACTAGTTGGAACAACCCTGCTTTTCCTTCCAACAAGTAGTTGCAACTTTATATGGTACAGTTCTAAAGATTAAATATGCTCTGAAGCACAGAGGAATGGTAGAATTTCAGCACAAAACCAGACTGTGGTGGGAAGGTAGAAGTGGAAGCTGTTTTTCAAATATATCACATAAGTAGCTGTCTTTATTACTTGAGGACAAAACTAAACATGACACATAATGCCAATGTCTAATCTTTCTATTTCAGATTTAATTTTGCTTTAAAGAATAGTAGCAATTTTTTACTTGAATAATAGCATTTCCCCTCTCACTTCTGCAGTCCCATTTCCAGCCTGTGCGATAGACAACAAACTTCCTCAGAATTTAACATTTCAGAGTTTTACTCTTTGAAAATTAACTTTGGGTTATTTAAATTATGCCTTTGCTGCCAAATACTAAACAATTTACTGTAATTGAAACAGAAGTTTCAAATTGAGATGAAAATGGGTAGCCTAAATGATTTAACTGTTTTGTTTTTTTTCCAGATTCAACCATTCATACTGGACATTACAAAATCCAGGGTTTTTATACTGGAAATACTATTTAAAAAACTCATCATGCATTGTCTGCAGTGAATTAATGTAATGGATGGTAAAGGGAATGGAAAATTACTAATGAAGAAGCACAGAAAGATAAAATGTAAGGTAGTGGAAATTACAAGTATTTTTTATTTTTTTAAACAGTTTTCTAGCTTTAAAAAGTGAGAATGTGTAACTTAAAAAATCATAAGAAAACTAATTCATTCAAAATTAAATATGGAAATTCAGATTTGGCCAGGTGGGGAAGGGCTCAACACAGGAAAGATGGTGCCTGCCTGCCACCTATATGGGAGGAAGATTCTACACAAGGAAAACAGTGACTGTCCTTCCAGGCCTTGCCCTTGAAGCCCCACAATTCAGTCTCTCCTGGTGTGTCAATGATGTCTCCCAAATCACCATCTCTCTGCCAGAGCCCAGGCCAGAAACCACAGAGAAACACAATTACGTAGTTGATAGGAAAACAATGAAATATTTATAAATCAAAACAAAACAAAACACACCATGGCTAAAGAAAAGTTTAGAGTCATCTGTGTGAAGGAGCTGGAGCAATTTGTGAGAATTTATGAAGCTGTGAAGAAAAACAAGATACTCTCTGAACGGATTTGTGAATTTATATATGAGAACAGTATAAAGAAGAGCAGATGACTATGGAGACAAAAAAAATGTAGTCTAAGAGATGAGGAGATGAACAAAATCATGGAATTCAAGGAAGTAGAGGTTCAGTGGGAAGACATGTTCAAATGATTTGAAGCCTGAAGAGAAAGAACTTCAAGAGAAAAGTTTTCAGAATTAGTCTTTGAGAGGTCTCGATGACACGTAAATATATGGTTTATTTGGAGACATTTAATTAAACTAAGTAAAGTAGATTGTTAATTATATCAATTAACTAAAGTAATCATAATGTCAAATTTTATGGCACTTTAAATTTAATGATCTTTAATGAATATCTTTTCACTGATACTTGAAATCAAATGACAAGTAAAAACCTTGAATTATGTATGTAGCTGCAAATAAAAAAGAGCGGGATCAAAGGTAAGTAATTCTATAACATAACAACATAACACTCAAGCACACTTTAGGTGACATTTTAGGTGAGATGTTCAAATTGCTGTTCATCTTATATGACACATTCATGCACAGAGTCCGACATTACTTCTGCGGGACCTCATGTTCTTAAATTTACTCACAGGAGCTTTATCATTAACTTTTTTTAACAAAATGGAGTTATATTTGATTTTGATACTTTAAGAAGAATTTTTAAAAGTAGTTGAAAATGCATTAAAACAGTCTTAAAAACTCTGTAAGTACATGGTGTACCTCATATACCCTAAGTTTCTAATTGCTATAATGAAAGAATTAAAGAGATAATTCCCAAATCACTTAAACTTGTCAGTGGGAAATATTTTCAGTCCTTACACAAAAATGCTATGTAAAACTTAAACTGTTATGTATTTAAATAAAATTAAATTGAAACAAAAATTAAATGTGAATAAGTTCTAATCCCATTAAAATTTAATGTGAATAAGAGATCCACTTTTATAATTTTCAGGGAGTTAACTGAATCTTCTAAGATTACAGGATTTAAGATCTGGCCTTAGTAAATACTTGGGTCACTTCTTTCATTTTCTGAATGAGGTTATTGCAATGAGAGAGGTCCAGTGCCTTGCACAATCTCACACAGCAAGTAAGTGGGCACAGATAGACATGGAGGTTGTGTATCCTAGTGTCTCATCTATTATTTTTTCACTATGCCCCCAATGAATTCCACATGTCCATCTTCACAAGCAATTAAAGACTGAAGATGCCTATTGTGTTTGTTTCTTCACGGTTTCACTGTCACCCCTCGACCTTCATGTGGATAAAGGCCCTGTCCCAGTGTGCTCATGCCAATGGCTGTGCCTTGCTCTCCAGCCACCCCCAGCGCCATCACTTCCTACTTGGAGACGTTCCTGTCAGGAATAAAGGAAGCCTTTGGCCCCTCAGGCGTGGTGCTCAGCCCACCCCAATTTCCACCATCACTCTGGGAGCCCCAAACCAAACCCCTGTCCTCACAGGCTTCCCGTGCTCACAACAGTGAGGGAGTCTTCTCTCCCATACAAGCTTGGCCAGCTACTCCCACCAGGGCCACCCCCACACCGGCACCATGAAAAGCTGCTCCCAGGAATCCCTGATTCCAGCCCCCCCACTCTCACTCCACCTCCCCCCCGCTAACTCTCCATGAGTCCTCATGCATATCTCAGGGACACTTTCCACTCCAAATGAGACGCGACAGACGATCATGAGCTGAGACCTTTAATGGCCAGTGCTGAGGGCGGAAGACCTCCCGGTTTCATCTACAGGGAGTTTCGGGGACTAGATGAGGCTGTGGACGAGGTGTCGCCAGGCGCTGGGACCCAGGAGTCACCACGACTTGCTGGGAGAGGGCCTCCAGGGAGCTGAGGGCCGGTGTCATCCTGAAGGAGGTGGCCGAGCTGGAGGCTGTCCAGTACGCTCCGCACGTGATCTGGGGTGATGCACATCTTCCGGCCCGTTGGGGCCTCCTTGCCCACCAGCTCCAGGAGGCAGCGCGTCAGGTACTCGAGGACGTCCGCGAGGAACACAGGGGCACCGGAGCTCAGGCGCTGGGCCTCGCAGCCTTCTCGCAGGAGGCCTTCCACGCGGCTCACGGGGAACCGCAGTTTGGCTCTTGTGGAGCGGGACACGGCCTGCTCTGCGGGCCGGCGAGAGGGCTGGCGCCTTCTTTTCCCAGGCATTATGTTTACTGGGTGTTGTCCCGACGGCCCAGCTGGACTGTCCTGCTCGCCTGGGCCTCAGCAGGTAGGACCGCTTACTCCTGCCCGCTGTATCCCTGGGTGACAGCCCCTTGTGGCTATGGAGGCACCTTTGTGACACCTCAGACTTTGTGATGTCATTGGTCACCACTGGGCCCTGGTCTGGCCTGGCCAACTCATGTCTGTGCTATAGAGCTGGTCTCCATGATGACTCAATTCCCTTTCCAGGGAACTCTAATTTTCTACTTCCAAAGTCCAACACATAAAATAATAAATAGATAAATACACCCATCCATACATAATGTGATAGTCGGATAGATAAATAGATAGATAGATAGACCGATAAATAGATAAATAGATAGATGGATAGATAGATAGATAGATAGATAGATAGACTGATAAATAGATAAATAGACAGATGGATAGACAGATAGATAGATTGATTGATTGATAGATAGACTGATAAATAGATAAATAGACAGATGGATAGATAGATCGATAGATAGGTAAAGGGGGCTTTCAATGGAAACATCCTGCCATGCTTAGGAAGCCATGGCAGGTTCTCTGAGTCTAGCCGTACCCTGTCCCTGAGCCCCTCTATCTGT